>JAHIAM010010576.1:0-16248 GCA_021605205.1 Aegilops longissima | reverse complement strand
CAAGAAGGAAAAAAGACCCCGAAGAGGAGCTTGCGGAAGGCTTTGGGAGCCCAAAGCCCGAAAACAAGGACCTTGCAGAAGGTGCTTCCACAAGAACCTCTTTCATCTCCGTCCAAACATCCGCCAACGGTCGCCATGGGGCTTTCTCAGCACGGGAAAGGAAAGAGCCAGGCGAAAGCCCGAAAGCTACCATCGGGAACGGAGGCCATTCGACGCCCTGGTCCTTTGCAGATCGACAATTTATGGTTTGTCCCGCCCGAGTTAGGGTTGATCATCGACACGACGCGTTACCAACAATTTTCCTATTTTACCTTTTGCCACTTCCACCGGGGATTGTTTATAAAAGGAGGCCCAAGGGCAACGGGAGAAAGGGTTCCCCGCCCGGTTATTAGACTATTCGAAACACACGACGGTTTTTAGTCCATTGCCCCTAGCAAGAACACAAATAATCCACCAGCAAGGAGGTTATCTCCCGAGAGCTCCCGGGTAATCTGCTCGGACGCCGATCCGCCTTTTGTGCATTTCCTCCACTCTCCAACCACAAGGGACCAGGTCCCATAGGTGTTGTGGGTCACGATTACCCCCGAACCTCCGTCAGATCTACTTTTCCAAACACTTTTGCCCTTGTTTTGACTCTAACTTGTATGATTTGAATGGAACTAACTGACGACGATGTTTTCAAGAATGCCATGATGTGTTTTATGTGCAGAAACAAAAGTTCTCAATGACCTAAACTCCACGGAATATCTTAGAATAAATAATAAAAATCTCGCAAAGATGAAGACCAGGGGCCACACCTGTCCACGAGGGTGGGGCCTCCTCGGGCGCGCCTCACCTCGTGGGCCCTCGAAACCTTCCGACGCCAACTCCAACTCTATATATTGGCTGGGAGAAAAATCAGAGAAAGAAATCATCGCCTTTACGACACGGAGCCGCCAAGCCCTAATCTCTTGGAGGGCTGATCTCGAGTCCGCTCGGGCTCCGAGAGGGGATTCGCCATCGTCATCATCAACCATCCTCCATCACCAATTTCATGATGCTCACCGCGCGTGAGTAATTCCATCGTAGGCTTGCTGGACGGTGATGGGTTGGATGAGATTTATCATGTAATCGAGTTAGTTTTGTTAGGGTTTGATCCCTAGTATCCACTATGTTCGAGATTGATGTTGCTATGACTTTGCTATGCTTAATGCTTGTCACTAGGGCCCGAAAAGCCATGATTTCAGATCTGAACCTATTATGTTTTCATGAATATATGTGAGTTCTTGATCCTATCTTGCAAGTCTATAGTCACCTACTATGTGTTATGATCCGCAACCCCAAGTGACAATAATCGGACCACTCTCGTGATGACCATAGTTTGAGGAGTTCATGTATTCACTATGTGCTAATGCTTTGTTCCGGTCTCTATTAAAAGGAGGCCTTAATATCCCTTAGTTTCATTAGGACCGCCACGGAGGGTAGGACAAAAGATGTCATGCAAGTTCTTTTCCATAAGCATGTATGACTATATTCGAATACATGCCTACATTACATTGATGAATTGGAGCTAGTTCGTGTCACCCTATGTTATGATCTTAATGATGAACCGCATCCGCATAATTATCCATCATTGATCCGTGCCTACGAGCTTCCATATACTGGTTCTCGCTTATTTACTTTCCTGTTACTATTACAATCACTACAAAATACCAAAACATTACTTTTGCTTGTTTTTACTTTTGTTACCGCTACCACCACTATCATATTACTTTGCTACTAAACACTTTGCTGCAGATATTAAGTTTCGTGTGGTTGAATTGACAACTCAGCTGCTAATACTTGAGAATATTCTTGGCTCCCTTGTGTCGAATCAATAAATTTGGGTTGAATACTCACCCGAAAACTATGATCCCCTATACTTGTGGGTTATCAAGACCTTTTTCTCGCATCTGTCGGGAGCATAGCTCTATTCTTTGAGTCACTTGGGATTTATATCTGCTGGACACTATGAAGAACTTGAAAGACGCTAAGACAACAATTTATCCTCAACTACGAGGGAGGTAAGGAACTGCCATCTAGCTCGCACTTGATTCACCTTCGTTATGAGTAAGCTAGCTACACCTAAACCTGCTTCGCTATTCGCTCCGATATGTCGATGTTATTGATGATGCCACTTCTATGCATGATACTTATGATGAAACTACTTCTATGCTTGATACTACTGTCCCTTGGTGAATTTCTAGATGAACAAATTTCTAGGTCTAGAGAGAGAAATTATTGAAACCGATAATATTGATGAAAGTGATGATGAAGATATGCCTGCTATTCCCGAGGGTTATCTTTTGATATGGAATCTTCTGCAGCTATTTTGCTTGCAAAGATAGATATGAACTTAAGAGGTTGTTAGTTAAATGGAGTAAAGAATCTTTAGAGATAGAATGAAACCTGACCTGCTGCTACTTCACCTATTTGTGTTCCGATAAGGATTATGAATTTTCGTTGATCCAGATATAATTACTTTGGTTGAATCTGATCCTTTTATGGCTATGAATCAAACTGTTGTGGCACATCTTACTAAGTTAAATGATATAGCCACCCTGTTTACTAATGATGAGAGATCGCTACTTTTATATACTCAAAATATTTCCGCTCTCATTAAAGGTGATGCTAAGATATGGTTTAATTCTCTTGATCCTGGTTGTGTGTAGTCCCCGTGATATGATTTATTACTTTCCGCTAAATATTTCCTGCTCATAAGAAACAAGCTGCTTTGAGGGAAATATACAACTTGTGCAAATTAAAGAAGAGAGTCTCCACAAGCTTGGGGAGGCTTCAAGTTACTTAATGCTTTGCCCGATCATCCTCTTAAGAAACCTGAAATACTTGATATCTTTTATAATGGACTAACCGATGCTTCCAGAGATTACCTGATAGTTGTGCTGGTTCTCTTTTCAGTGGAAAGAACACCGGATGAAGCTGAAATTCTATTGAATAATATGTTGACAAATGAAAATAATTGGGCACCTCCCAGCCAGCTCCAGAGCCACCATCGAGCCTATTCCTAAACCAACTCAAGAAGAGAGGTGTTCTATTTCTACCCAAGATATGCAAGAGGCAAAGAAATCTATGAAAGAAAAGGTATTAAAGTGAAGATGTTAAGAATTTACCTCCTATTGAAGAAATACATGGTCTTAATTACCGCCTGCTGAAGAAACTTATGATCTTGATCCATTACTTATTGAAGAACCCCGTCCCGATAACTCCATGTAGTAAAGGTAAATTTCTCTATAGATATGATAAAGTGAAGTCCCTCCTACTAAAATTGCTAGTCAATGCTTGGATGAGTTTGATAACTTTATGTTTAACAAGATGACTTTAATGCTTATTTTGTAGACAATTAAAACAAAATCCTTTATGATTAAACGCTTGGGTGATTATACTAATATTAGAGGTGAACTTAAACTTGTTAGCAAACATGCTTCTATGGTTACCACTCAAGAAACAAGTACTTAAAGCTCAAAAAGAAGTGCTTGATGAAATGAATAGTAAGAAAATGATTATGTTGTTAGAGTGGCTACTAGAACGGGAATGACTCAGAACCTTTGTATCCGGCCACCCTAAGAGAATCGAGCAAGATTCTCGAGAAATAATATTGATGTACCGTTCTTCTAAAAGGAAGAAAAGAAAATGATAGGACTTTGCAAACTTCTAGTGAACCTATTGTTGAACCACCGAGAATCCAAATGATATCTCTTGTCTGATGTAAACACAATCTGAATGAACATGAACCTAGTGAAAATGTTAATGATGATGTTCATGATGATGCTCAACCTAGTAATGATAATGATGTAGGTTGAACCGTGTTGATCTTGATAACCCACAATCAAAGAATCAACGTTATGATAAAAGAGACTTTGTTGTTAGGAAACATGGTAAAGAAAACCATGGGTTTAAACCCATGCCTTTTCCTCCCAAACCATCCAAGAAAAAGGATGATGAGGATTTTGAGCGCTTTTGAAATGATTAGACCCATCTTTTATGTATGGATTGACCGATATGCTCAAAATGAACTTATGCTAAATATATGAAAGATATTGTTACAAATAAAAGAAAGATACCGGCTGAAATTTCCACCATGCTTGCTAATTATACTTTTAAGGGTGGAATAAAAGAAACTTTGGAGATCCAAGAGTACCTACTATACCATGCTCCATTAAAAGAAATTATGTTTAAACTGCTTTATGTGATTTGGAGCCGTGTTAGTGTTATGCCTCTCTCTTTATATCAGACTTGACTTGAATAAGTTGACACCTACTGAAATATCTTTGCAAATGGTTATAAATCAATGCTATTCCGGGTATTTGTGAGGATGTGCTCGTTGGTTGCAAACGACTATTTTAACGGACTTTGTTATTTTGATATTCCCGAGGATGATAGTATGTCTATTATTCTTGGAAGACCTTTCCTTAATACTGCAGGGCTGTTATTGATTGCAACAAAGGCAATGTCACTTTTCATGTTAATGGTAATGAGCATACGGACACTTTCCGAGGAAACAACCTCAAGTTCATAGTATCAACTCTATTGGAAAAATTCCATCGATTATATTTGGAGGTTTTGAATTTCCTTCCCTACCCAAGAAGAAATATGATATACTTATTATTGGGGTGTCCATATCCCCGCTGAGGTAACATAGTGTTATTCAAATTTCTCCGGTTCCATGTTAATCGAATGAGTTTGTTAACAAGACTTGATCAACCTTGTTAGTGGATTTTTGATGAGCATGAGGGATGAAACTAGAAGCACAACCTTCTGTACCTTCTTTATTTTTTTATTTAGTAGAAATAAAGTAAAATAGTATTTTTCCGTCTGCTTCCGATTTATCCGGCAATATAAAATATCCCAAAATAAAAGTCCTGTAATGCCATGCCAATTTAATATGATTTTTCGAATATTTGAGGATTTATAGGCAAAATTACCCTGGGGAGCTGCCACCGGCCACGAGGGTGGAGGGCGCCACCCCCCGGCGCGCCTCCCATGGGCCCACGGGCCCTCCCCACTTATCCCTCACCCATCTTCCTTCCCCTCACACAAACCCAAAACCAACTCAAGCACGAGTTCCACCACTTTTGCTGTGATTTTCGATCTCTTGCTCAAAGCACCCTCTCGGAAAACCTGGTTAGTGACTCCTCCATTGGTCCAATTAGTTTTTGTTCTAGTGTTATTCTTTGCAAATTTGTGCTGCATAGGTGACCATGTTCTTGAGCTTGCAAAATTTATATGGTTCCAAGTAGTTCTAATGCTTGATATAGGCTCTAGGCACTTGTAGGAGAAGTTGCTATCATTTTATTGAAGTTGGTTCACTTTTGTTTGAAGTTAAAAATTTCAGATTATTTCAGAAATAATGAAGAGACTTTTGAGGGGCTCCTTGGCCAAGCTCAAGGAAAACAAAAGGAAGAAGAGAAAGCCCAAATTTAATTTTCCTGCATTCTGGAGGTCCCCTTGGAATGGCCTTCCGATGACTTCTTGAGGAGAGCCGGATTTATGAGGATTTCTATCTATTGAGAAATGCTGGCCTCACCGACTTCCTCCGCGACCAACGCATCAAGATTCTTACTCACAAATACTTTGTAAAACTTACTTTTTCCCAAGAAATCACCTCCACAAGAGAGTTTCATTTATTGACGTTGTTAAGAGATTATTAATGAATTTTATGGTTTGCAAAATACCCTTTGAGGGTACCTTAGATGAACCACACCAATGAAGTAAGCTTTTATTAACACTATCACTGTGGGAGAAACCAGAAGGTTTCGATGCAAGAATTACTAGCATACATTTTCCTGTTTTACGCTATTTTGCCTTATTTGCTAGTCGTTGCTTGATTGGTCGGGAACTGTGGGAAACCTTAGTGTTCCTGATATTATCATTTTGTTCCATGGTTTATACCGCAATAACTCCGTTAGTATGGGTGGAATTGGCTAGAGGTTAAGTCTGAACTGCATTAAGGGCCCCATCTTGGAGGCATTTATTTCACGCCTAGCTGAATATTTTGAAATACCTATTAGGCATTTGGAGAAAGAAGAAACATCAGTTCTGCTTATTTAGATTATAAGAGTATAAGCGCATGATTTTCTTGTTAAGGGCAAGGGGAGCTTAAATATAAATTGTACTTGATAAACATCACCCGAGACTATTACTTTGCCTCCCCCTTTTGTTTAACTTGTCCGGGTCCTCACATCTTCCCGGGCCTTCGCCTTATCGGAATCCTCACCAGCCCCGAACCGAACCACAAGATGAGCCTCCACGACGCCTTTTTTTGGGATCCGGTTGCCACCGGCAAGAGTCCTCTTCATCACATTATGATCCCAACTATTTTCTCCAAGATGACCCCGCCACAACCTAGGGTATCCCCAAAGCTATCCTGGAATAACCAACTTAGGCCAAAAGCCTAAGCTTGGGGAGTACGATTTCACCGACATTACATTTATGTTCACACACCCATTGCTAGATGTCGGTGCTCATACTTTTCACTGTAATATCCATGCTAGTTTATTTTTTTTTTTCCCCTTTTGTGTGTTTAATAAACCTTAAAAAACCAAAAAATTAGTAGTAGTTTATTTTTCCTGTTGTAGTAGTAATTAATTAAAAGAAAACCCAAAAATATTTCCGCTTTCTTTTGCTTGTTGGGAGCTTTCCCGTAAATAGTTTTACTTTTCTTTCTTTGGGGGTCAGAGGAGAAGACCATGATTAAATTGTTGAAGTGGCTCTTATATGCATTTTGTTGATTTAACCAAGAGCCCATATTTTGTTTCCCCGCTTATTGAATGCTCGCAGATTCCAGCTTAGTCCAATGCACGGCAATTTATTATTATTCACATCGCTCGGTCGGCAAGTGAAAGGCAATTATGATGATATATGATGGACTGACCGAGATGGGAAAGCTGGTATGAACTCCACCTCTTTTGTTTTTGTAAATATGATGGTTCATCGCTTTGATTCAGTTATTATGAATAAACATGTTTGCAATGACAATTAGAGATCATAGTTGCTTGTGCCATGCTTGATTAGCTATGAGTTATAATGGTTTACCTTATGACAACATGCTATTAAAATGGTTGTGATGGGTATGATGGGGTGGTATCCTCCTTGAATGATTTAAGTGACTTGACTTGGCACATGTTCACGCATGTAGTTGAAACAAATCAACATAGCCTTCAATATTTATGTTCATGGTGGATTATATCCTACCATGCTTGTATTCAATGTTTATTAATTTTAATGCATGTTCATGACTTTGTCGCCTCTAGTTGGTCGCCCTGCCTTTTGCTAGCCTTCACTTGTACTAAGCGGAATACGCTTGTGCATCCAACCCTTAAACCCCAAAGTTATTCCATATGAGTCCACCATACCTTCCTATATGGGTATCTACCTGCCCCAAGTAAATTTGTATGTGCCAAACTCTAAACCTTCAAATAAACATTCTGTTTTGATGCTCGAATAGCTCATATTCAACTAGGGCTGCCCTTATCTTCCTGTTAGGCGGGTTATTCTCAAGAGGAGTGGACTCGCCTCACCATTTGAAAATGGCTGGTCACCGGATGCCCATTCCCATGCTTTATGCAAACTAAATCAAAATAATTGCAAACAAAACTCCCCCGGGACCCGCTGAATGTTGGAGGCACTGTTGTTTCGAGAAGCCATGGATTGATGCTTGTGGAGGAGGGGAGTATAAACTTTACCATTCTGTTTGGGAACCGCCTATAATTTGTTTAGCATGGAAGATATCGCCATCTCTTAGTTGTTATGTTGACAATGAAAGTATGCCGCCAAAATATAATTTATCTCTATTTCAAAACCAGCTCCCGCACCTCTACAAATCCCTCGCCTCCTCTGGAAGGGCCTATCTATTTACTTTATGTTGAGTCATCACCCTCTTATTAAAAAGCACTAATGGAGAGCACAATTGTATTTGCATTCAATTGTTAATTTATATCGGTATGACTATGATTGATCTCTTTACCATGAATTACAATGTCTAGTCACCTTGATCTTTGAAGGTGCTCGATTTATGTTTTTGGGTCTCGTAAAGGGCTAGGTAGATACCATCTTGTTATATCATATTATGATTGTTTTGAGAAAGTTTGTCATCCGAGATTTATTATTTGGTTTGCTAGTGATTATGTTATTGATATGAGTAAACATGAGACCTAGGGAGTTATTGGGCAAATGGGTTATTATGATTTTCCAAAACCGAATGTGGCTTGAATAGGTAAACAACAAGAGCAAACAAGAGTTTGTAAAAGTTTTTTTTTCTTTTCGTTTGTTTAACCTAATTGCTTTGAGGACAAGGAAGGGTTTGCCGGGCCCCTGAAACCTTCCCCAAACCCAACTTATATTTGGTTTCAGAAAAAATCAGAGAGGAAAATCATCGTTTTTTACGAACGGAGCGCCGCCCCAACCTTCGGGGGTATTGGAGTCCCCGGGGGTCCCGGAGGGGGATTCGCCGCCATCGCTTATCATCAACCATCCTCCATCACCAATTTCATGATGCTCACCGCCGGCGTGAGTAATTCCATCGAGGCTTGCTGGACGGTGATGGGTTGGATGAGATTTATCATGTAATCGAGTTAGTTTTGTTAGGTTTGATCCCTAGTATCCACTATGTTCCGAGATTGATGTTGCTATGACTTTGCTATGCTTAATGCTTGTCACTAGGGCCCGAAAGTGCCATGATTTCAGATCTGAACCTATTATGTTTTCATGAATATATGTGGTTCTTGATCCTATCTTGCAAGTCTATAGTCACCTACTATGTGTTATGATCCGCAACCCAAGTGACAATAATCGGACCATTCCCGGTGATGACCATAGTTTGAGGAGTTCAATTCACTATGTGCTAATGCTTTGTTCCGCTCTATTAAAAGGAGGCCTTAATATCCCTTAGTTTCCAATTAGGACCCCGCTGCCACGGGAGGGTAGGACAAAAGATGTCATGCAAGTTCTTTTCCATAAGCACGTATGACTTATTCAATACATGCCTACATTACATTGATGAATTGGAGCTAGTTTCAGGTCACCCTATGTTATGACTACATGAGAACCGGATCCGCATAATTATCCATCACCATCCGTGCCACGAGCTTCCATATAATGGTTCTCGCTTATTTACTTCCACATTTACAATCACTAAAAAATACCAAAACATTACTTTTTTTTTTACTTTTGTTACCGTTACCACCACTATCATATTACTTTTTACTAAACACTTTGCTGCAGATATTAAGTTTCCGGTGTGGTTGAATTGACAACTCAGGCTAATACTTGAGAATATTCTTTGGCCCCTTGTGTCGAATCAATAAATTTGGGTTGAATACCTTACCCCAAAAACTGTTGGATCCCCATACTTGTGGGTTATCAGGTCCCCTTCGGTCTTCTTGGTTTTGGAATTTCCCAGATGGGAGAAGGGTTTCCTCCGGGTCCTGGCCTCCATGGCGGGAGGGGAGCCGGAACGCCTCCCCACGTACTATAATTTTGATTGCCCAGATACTTAATCTATTGTTTTGGACCATAATGGGTTTTTATTTTCCACTTTTTATTACTTTTTAAACAACTTATTAACCGGAGGCCCAAACCTGAATTGGTTGTTTTGTCATTCGGCCCTCAAGAAACAATATCAAACGGAGTCCAAACGGAATGAAACCTTCGAACGTGATCTTCACCTAACGGATCTGTGAGATTTGGAATTCCCAAATCCAAGGCGGTCACGAGGGTGGAGGGGGCCCTCCCCGGGCGCCACCCGGGCCCCCGACGCCCACCGTACCTTTCCTTATATACCCCATTTCTCCCCAATGTAGGAGGAGCCAAAACCTAATTCCAGAAATTCCTTTGGATCCACCAGATCCCACCCGGGCCTTTCCAGTTCCCAAGGGTCATCCCCATGAGGGCTTCTACATCAACAACCATAGCCCCTCCCATGAAGTGTGAGAAGCCTTTAACCTTCGGTCCATAACGAGCTAGATGGCCTTTTTGGATTCAATACAATGCCCCCCTCGTGGAGACTATTCAATAATCTTCTTTTAAGGTGTGTTTGTTGAACCGAATGTGGGTTTGGATCCACCTTATCATGGAAAAATATTTTGACCTTTCCAATTTTTTATGTAGGATTGGTTATTTTGTGTTCTTTAATTATCCGCTTGGTTTCCAACTAGATTGGTGTTCTTGCAACCAAGAAGTGCTTAGCTTTGGGTTCAATCTTGGTCCTTACCAAAGGATGTTAAGGGGCAAGGATTTGATTGTTGCCATCGAGGATAACAAGATTGGGGTATTTATCATATTGCATGAATTTATTCCCTCATCATGTCATTTTGCTTAAGGCGTTAATTTGTTTTTAACTTTACCTAGACCATGCCGGATAGCGGCCAAGGGGAGTAATAGGTGAGCGTAATCGCTTTCCCACTTGTTCTTTGACGTGATGCCCTATATACGATTCCTTGATTTCATAACTATGCCTTCCCAATTGCTCCAGAATTTGTTCAACCCCGAGAATATCATGCTATTGGAGAAGCCACTAGTGAAACCTTATGGCCCCCGGTTCATTCTCATCATATCAATCTCCATCACCTTATTTACTTGCTTTGCTTTTTACTTTTGACTTTGCATCTTTTTACCAAAAAATACCAAAATATTATCCCATCAGATCTCACCGTAAGGACCGTGAAGGGATTGACAACCCCAATCGCTGGTTTAAGTAGCTTCATTTTGTGCAAGAGGGACTTTCCGGTGGCCCCACCGATTGATACCTTTGTTCTCAAAAACCCGAGGGAAATACTTATGCTACTGGGTTGCATCATCCTCTCCCTTCGGGGAAAACCAACGCTCAGACGTAGCAAGAAGGATTTAGGAACGCTGCCGGGAGGGTCACGAAAAGTCAACATACCAAGTACCCATCACAATCCCTATCTCTCGATTACATTATTTGCCATTTTCCTCTATTTTCCTCTCCCCCACTTCACCCTTTGCCGCTTTATTTGCCCTCTTTCCCAATCTCCTCCTTTTCCTTGGCCCTTTCGGTTGCTCGTTGGTTGATTAGATGTTATTTGTTCCAAACAAAGAAGCCAATATCTAGGATCCTCATCCGCTTCCAATCTTTTTTTAAGAGATCCAATTATGATGAACCAATTCTAGTGATTTGATGCACTAGATTATCTTTTATTGTTTTGGTTTGAACCGTGAAGTGACTCAAGAAGATCTTTTAATAAAAAGCATGATTGCAATGATTTTATTATAAATTTTTTGATGTCAATTGGAATAAGATGCAAACCCTAAGCTTGGGGATGCTAGTTTTTATGTCTACTACTTGTTGCAAATGATCATGATTGGGTGACTTTTCTTATGATCTTGAAAATTTATTTAAGCCCCATGATAAATAATGGATTGATAATATTGTTTGCAATAATATTGAAAGGGGTTTAAGAGGTCAACTTTAGATCCCAACATATTTGGAGAATGTTCAATCTTATGAAGTTCTTGATAAAAGGGGTTTGGAAAGGTCATGACTTTAGTTAATGATAATCCCACTATTTTGAAGTGTATCAACTTTGCATGCATGTGGATCGTTGGAGAATATACTTTGTGATAGCTATTTTGTTGAATTTGCCATTGAGGGAGTCCTGACCAGGGGGTGTCCGGATAAACATCATCTTTCCGACTTAGACTATGAAGATAACAAGATTGAAGACTTTGTCCCGTGGTCCGGATAAACTTTCCTTAAGGCGTTTTGGGACACGGATATGATATCTCCTACCATTTAAACCGACTGGTAACCCAACCCTATTCTAGTGTCTTATAAACCAAGGGTTTTAGTTCCGAGGGACTAACAACAATCATACCATAGGCTAGCTTCTAGGGTTTGTTTCTATCTGTGGTAGATCTACTTGTACCCCATATCATCAAATTAATCAAGGGAGTAGGTATTACCCATCGAGAGGGCCCCAATTAAAACATCGTTCCCTTTGTCCTATTACCATCCGCCTTAGACGCACCGGGCCCCCCACCGAGATCCGCCGGTTTTGGAAACCCGAATTGGTGCTTTTATTGAGAGTTCCCTGTCGCCACCTATAGGCCCGATGGCCTTCCGATCATCAAAACCCACGCCGGGTCCAGGTGAGACTTTCTTCCCGGACAGATCTTCGACGGCGGCTTTGCACCGCGGCCAATTAATTGGCCATCTAGAGCAGATTGGTTACACCCCGGCCATCAGGTCAGATTTGGGAGTTTGAACTACACGGCCGGAATCCCGGGAGACTTGATCTTCGAGGATTCGGCCAACACGCCACCGCCTTCGATGGGTCGATCTAGTCCCCGAACAAGGCTCGGGGCCACACCAAGGTTCGCCCTTTCCTTTAATCCGAGCCGGTTTCAACACGAGGACGGGGTTGAACCGCCGGGGCTGAAATTCTAATGGCATTGAAAAACACCATCTTTGTTCCTTTTGGAAGACCGTGGAATTCCAAGGTGCCGGACTTTCTCCGGACAACCTCCGGCTCCGCCAATCGAATCCGGGCCACCGGCCATGGGTTCACCGCCACGACATCTTTTCAACTCGCCTTTGGCGACATCTTGAATTCACCAAAGTCTCTCTCTTTATCGGAGAGCCCCGGCCACCACGGTCGGAAGGGGGATGCCACCCGGGAAGAAATTTTAACGCCCACCCACCACCCACTTTTGTAGCCATTGGCCGGGATTTAACCGCATGCTCGATTTTGACCAAGACATCGACGGTATGGACGACGATGCCGGAGACGATTGAACCAGCGCCACATGGCACCGGGGCCACCCCAACAAAATATAATGGTGGACATCCCAAAAGATGGGAACGGTGATGGGCGGAGGATGACCCTCCAAAAAAATTTGTTTTGGCCGGGCCGCCCTTTAAATCCCGCCACAAAAAACGGTGATTCCGACGAGAAATTAATACCCCAAGGTGTTTAAGACCACCCTCCAAAGCAGGGATTCCGGCAGGGAGGAGGGAGAAGTTCCACATTTGCTAAGCGGCAAAAGAGGTAGAGGACAAATTATATGCCTCCTCCAAGATGAGGCAAGCCTTGACGATTTGAATTTGTCGTGCCCGAGGATCCCCAACAAGAGCATTTCAAACCGGTTTATGGCCATGGCAAGCAGCCTTCAAGAAAAGAAAGGCTTAGAGCCGACTCAAACGGTTAATCGGAAGATGGATCAAGTCCTTGCGCCAAGAGTATGAACACAACGCCCTTCCAAGACATACCCTTAAAACCCGGTTGCTACCCCCAATTAGAGGAAGAGACCCAAACCTACATCACCAGCGATGATTGGGCCACCCCACCCCTGGGGACAGAGGCCTCTAGACCCTTCCAAATTCAACCGGACCAAGGCCGAAAAGTACCAAGGCACGGGAAACGCCTGCCCTTTGAATATTGAGGACAAGGCAAGGCAAACAAGATCGATTTAGGATCGGATGCCCCTTTACTAAAAGATTTAAACCCCCGATTCAATTCCGTCGGGTTAACACGGAGACAAAGCTCATAGAGCTACGCCGGATATAGCCCAACCTGAGGCGCCGACACCCACTATGCTTCCCAAATGAAGTAATGGATCAAAATCGAGGGCTTCAAACCCGAAACACGAATCATACGATGGTACCACGATCCCCGGTCCGGATCGAGGACTATCTCCTCCATATCCCACCCGGGGATGATCTACATGCCATCAACACCTCCCACTCGCTTAAAGGACCATTGGATTGGTCAACAGCCTTGCCCAGAGTCAATTTGTTGGGAGGACCCGGAAGCCCATTCCTTGATAACTTCCTGCAGGCACATAAAGCCATCAACCCATGACCCGCCACATAATTCCGGTTAAAATCGCCGCAAATTCGACACTTCCTAACCAAGAAAAAAATCAAATCGTTGATTGTTCCATGGGGCCCTTTGGCCTTCAAACATAACATCCGTGAGAGGTTTCCCGACCTAGGACAAGAAAAAGCCGAAACCATGGCAGCCCTCACCACTCATGACCCGCTTATGCTGGAGAGGACACTTGGCTCAAGCAAAAACTTGGCCAAACACCGGTAGTTCCGGATACCAAGGACATCAATGGAAGGTCCGAAAAAAACGCTGCATTAACGGGTGATAATGCAAGAACGACAAGAAATGGCCAATTCGAGGCTCTAAACCCGCCAAAGGAAGAAGCCATTCAAAAAGAAAACCCAGGCCCCCAACTTGGACCTATCGACCGCCTGTTACATGGCACCCCCAAAACTAGCCAACCACACCAACAGGGATTGTTGGGTGTTCAAGCAAGGCAAGCTTGCTACCAAAACAACGAAAGGGGCTGTATAAATGACGAGGAAGAGCCCCGTCACGAACAATAGAGGATGAAGGGCTTTCCCAAATTTGGCGGACGGGAACATGATATATGCAACCCACATACCCAAAAGGGAGCGAAGGCACTAAGGGACGATACGCCGATGGAGCCAGCCCAAGTTCAACCCATTCTTCCTTCCCCATCACCCGATCAAGGGACCACCCCATAGCATCCGTGGGGCGGTTTCCCGCATTGGTTCTTGACCCAATTATCGCGGATTTCATCACTAGAGTCCCGATGGACGGCGAAGCCTGAACTGCTTTATCGATACAAAGGCGAAAATGGAATAGACCCTCGATTAAACCCACAAAGACGCACCTTTAAAGGGCCATACCGGTGTAGAGGCCAATTGTAAGGCCTACATCAAGTGGTCTTCGATCCCCGATAACTTCCGGAAGAGTTAATCTTTTGACATAGTCCTGCTCAGCTTACCGATCGCTTGGACGAACCTGACGGTAAAGTTCAATGCGTGCCGCACACGATACCCAAGCTCAAGATGCCAGGCCTCGAGGAGTAATCACGGTCAACGAACACCGAACGCCTTCTCCGAACGGAGGAGCACACGGCGTCTTCCGGAAGGCGAAGTTAAGGAACTCCAAATCCGCCAATAAACAACGGACACCCGCCGCCCGAGTAACCTACAACAAGACCCCCCATGATCCAGATCGCCAGATAATCCGCCCCAACCCCAGCCCTCCAACACGGCCAAGATTACACGAATAACACGCCCGAGATACCATGGGCCAAGGAGGGAACACGACGCCCCCGATGCCCAACCGCACTGGGGGCCCCAATTTCATTCTTTTTTTCTTTTTTTTTTACTTTCGGACTCCTTGGTCCCCCGCACTAGAATTGCCAATCACGATGAACAGCCGGGAAAGAAAGCTACCCAAGTGTCCGTGGTTCTACTAACTTATACCTATTTTACATACCATCCCGCACTTACCCTCGAGGGGGACATGTTAAATAGTCCCATCCTTGCTTATCACTATTTATATCATTCGCCCATTGCGCTTTTTGAATAAACAAACATAGCTTTTGCCTATTATTGCACCCCTTTTCATATATATGTTGTTTATGACATGTTGCACCTGTACATTTTGGTAACCAATACATTAAGTACCCCAAAAGTATGGTGTGATAAGTCCAACACTTTACAAGTGCGGCACCCAAACTTATAGCATTATATGCATCGGTTCAATCATGTCTTTCAATAGTTGGGTTTGCCCGCCCCATGTTTTGGTACCACCCCGCTCATCGGCTAAGGAGGCCGGAGAACCATCGCGATTGTCCCTGTTGAGCGGGGAGACCTCGGGAAAGCTAAATCGCATGATAGGGCAAGCCGGGGTGTTCGAGAGGTTTTTTGGGTCCCTCATGGAGAGGAGGAGTGGCATTTCCGAAGGGGATAGGCCCAACTCGGTCTTCCGATACTAGGGGCTTCAAAATTTAAAATTATAGAATTTATGGCTAAGGAGAGTGTTCAACACTATAAGTCTGTTTGCCTTGTTCGCTATGCTGAGTGCCTCCCGACGGACCCAAGAATGGGAACAAGAGCGCCAAGTTTATCCCAACACCCCAAAGACTGTGGCATGGGGGCTGGCCAACGATTGCCATCTCTCAAATTTGATAAACGGGATAGAAGGTAATATTTTAAATTACCGTTGTTAGCGATATGAACAAGTTTTAAAATAAAAATAGTCTATTAAAAAATTACATCTTTGGAGCACTATCCGCTATATAGGCACCTTCAAGACGCCTCATAGTAATTTCAGGCCATGCCCTTGCCCTTTGGTTGGTCGTCCAAGCTTCTCCGATCCAGCTTGCCCAAGCACTTTAGCACGGCAAGGACCCGACGGGCACCTTCAA
>JAHIAM010010570.1:0-12451 GCA_021605205.1 Aegilops longissima | reverse complement strand
CCTCCATATATACAGCCCTTAGGGCACCGCTTAGACCTTGGGTTTTGTTTAGATTAAAAGTTCGCCATAGCTGCAATTCGCATTTCGCTTGTGTTCAACGACTGCATAAAGGCGCCACGTAACCCCACCTTGATCAATAAAGCTTTCATCTTATATTCGCAATATCCAGATTGCAATCTCGCTTGCTTGTTCTTCGCTTCTCGAGGAAACAGGCCCTCGTGGTCGTTGATCGTTCCGGCGGTCAATAACCCTGGTTGGTTTAGCGATTGAAGGCGCGATCTCGCACGATCGTAGTCGGATCGCAAGGTCGACTCTCAGTAAACGATAGCCACCATCTCATCAAACATCGGACACCTTTGCCTCTATCAAGTGGTATCAGATTTCCGTGTTGCTCTGAGATTTTCCAGTTTTTAGTTTAGATCGAGTCTGTTCTTCATACCTATTGTCCAAAAAAGCCACAAAAAAAATTAGGTTAGTTCATCATATCCAACCAATCTGAGCCTTTGCATAATCTTTTTAGGGTTTTTGCTTTGTTGAATTTGCGGTTGCATCGTCGTGTCAAGTTGTGGTCTTAGAGTCTAGTCTTTAGAGTTTCGAGTTCCGTCATAAGTTGTCACGCGCCGACATCATCATCGCGCCATCTACCACCATTGCTTTTCCGCCACCGCCTCAATCAGATCCATCTACCACCACCAACCGATCCATATACCACCACCGCTACCATATACCACCACCCCATATACCACCACCATATATCCACCAAAGAATCCGAAGTTTTCTATTAGGTTTGTTTTCGAGATCCATCTAGTTTCCGATTCGTGTTTCCTTGCCGGAGTAGGTTTCGGAAAAAAAAAAAGAGCGAAAAAAAATTCCAGAGTGTGCTCCGTTGTTTCGCGGCACGCCGTGATTTTGTTAGTGTTCTAGGCTCGCCTCTAGCACGGTTCAGCCTAGGACCAAAGACAAGACTGCCATGAGCGCTTATTCAACTTTTGCATCTCGAATTGATTATTGCTGACCTTTTGCTACCATATTATAAGCCTTCCCAGCTCCACATACATCTACATCGTATGCTTGACTCTCCCCGTAATCGCTATCCAAGCTTTGAGAGTTTTGACTACATCGTTGCCGATCACCCCGCCGGGTAAGAACCGTAAGAATTTGAGATTTGCTTGACGGATTTTGGATCGCCCACCACACCACCACCACCACTTCCTAGTAGTCCGTCAATCATATTCTTGTGTGTTTTATTGTCTAACCATGGCGGGATCACGTCGAAGACCGACGGGAGAACATGACAAACAAAGCGCTACATGATAAGTTTCAACAAATGATGATGGGCGTGGACGATGTGCTAAATAGATTTGAAGAGGCCATGGAGAAGATAGATGGCATTGAGAAGGCGTCAAACGAAGCTCGATATCAAGTTTAATGAATTGCTCGCTGCTACCACCACCACCACCGGCTGCACCTAACGACTCTACTACAACAACACGGACTACCTCCACATCGCTAAACAGCCCTCCGCCGAGCTTCCTGTCCCTCTTCACCGCCAAGTTGCCGGTGGCCGTTGATACTTCAGGCTCCCTCGCAGTGGGGAGGATGATTATGTGAGAGCTTACGAGGATGAGGTTGATCAACATCGAACCACGGCAACCACCAGACCACAACCACCAGGTCGCCCACATGCAAATAATGGCGATGTTGCCCTTCAGTACAGATCATGACCATCTCCCTAAACTGAAATTGAATATTCCACCATTTGAGGGTAGATATGTTCCCGATATATATCTTACTTGGGAATTAGAAACTGAACAACGATTTACATGTTTACAATATCCCGAGGAGAGACGGTTCCTCGCTGTTGTGTTCCAGCTTTGCATGTGTTTGGTGGTCTGAACATTGTAGATTATATCCTGCTCCAGCTACTTGGGCTGCTTTGAAAACTGCTATGCGCATCTGGGTTCCTCCATATTATCAACGTGAATTACTTCAAAATTGGCGCTTAAGACAAGGAAAAATTCAGAAGAATATTATCGGAATTACAAACCGGCTTGATTAGATGTGGTATTGTTGAGGAGAATGAAGCTATGCTTGCACGCTTTCGGTGGATTAAATAGAGAGATTCAAACCATTCTAGACTACAAGGATTATAATAATATCACTCGATTATTCCATCTTGCTTGTAAAGCTGAACGGAAGTGGGATCGACGCGTGGCGCCGACTAACTTTTCTGCAGGTCGACCTTCATCATGGACACCACGGCATCATCTACTTCCACACGCTCTACTACACCGCACCTCCGGGCTGCCACCTCCAACCGTGATACAAGAAAGGTGCACAACCACCACTATTCCGCCAAGAGCACACCCTGGGCCTACAGAGCTCTTCTTCTTCCATGGCGCAGGCACACAAGGATATTATTTGTCGTCGAAGGAAGAGGACATTTTAGAGAATGCCAATCTCAGCGTGATGATTGCTAATGAGGATGGGGTATGAGTCCCGGTGACTATGATGAAGAGACTTTGGCTCTTATTACACATGAAGAACACGGTGAAGATGATTGATCCCAGACGCAATACATGGCTGTCAAGATGCCGACGTATGAATGTTTAGTTGCTCAACGTGTTTTGAGTGTGCAAGGTTACAAGTGAGCAAAATCGAGGCATAACTTGTTCCATACAAAGGAGTTGTGAAGGAACGCTCTATTCAAGGCCATCATAGATGGAGGGAGCTGCAACAACTTGGCTAGATGGATATGGTGGAGAAGCTTTCTCACCACAAGACCACATCCACATCCTTACTACATCCAATGGTTCAACAAATGCAAGGTTAAGGTAACGCATCGTGGTGCATTTTAGTATCTCTACATATGCTGATTATGTTGATTGTGATGTGGTACCTATGCAAGCATGTTCCTTATTACTTGGTAGACCATGGCAATTTGATAAAAATTCGTACACCATGGTAGAAACAATCAGATACTCTTGTTCACAAGGATAAAAATATTACTTTGCTTCCTATGACTCCGATTCCATTTTGAAAGATGATATTAATAGAGCTAATAAAGCAAAACAGGAGAAAATAAGAGGAAAATCAGATTGTGGCAAAAGAATTTGAGCAACAAATGAAGCCTAATAATAAACCATCTAATGTTGCTTCTGAAATTAAACTGAAAAGTGCATGTTTATTTGCCACCAAATCTGATATTGATGAGCTAGATTCTAGCAAATCTGTTTGCTATGCTTTGTGTGCAAAGAGGCATTATTTTCATTCGAGGACGTGTTTCCTCTTTGCCCCTCGGTCACTAACATTTTGCGAGTTCCGACGCCTTCCCACAAGACGCAAGCACCGGATTACCACCTATTCGAGGGATTGAGCATCAAATTGACTTAATTCCGTGCATCGCTACCCAACCCGCACCATACCGCACTCAATCCAGAGGAGACGAGGAGATTATGCGTCAAGCAGAGCTGCTCGACAAAGGTTATATACGCGAATCTCTTAGTCCTTGTGCTATTCCTATTATACTAGTGCCTAAAAGGATGGTACGTCAGATGTGTGTTGATTGTAGAGGCATTAATAATATTACTATTCGTTATCGCCATCCTATTCCTAGGCTAGATGATATGCTTGATGAATTGAGTGGTTTCACAATATTCTCCAAAGTTGATTTGAGTGGATACCATCAAATTCGTATGAAATTGGGAGATGAATGGAAAACAGCATTTAAAACTAAGTTTGATTATATGAGTGGTTAGTCATGCCTTTTGGGTTAACTAATGCACCTAGTACTTTCATGAGATTAATGAACTAAGTTTTACGTGCTTTCATTGGACGATTTGTGTAGTTTACTTGATGATATACTGATTTATAGCAAATCTTGGAAGAACATTTGGAACATTTACGGTTGTTTTTAATGCTCACGTGATGCACGCTTGTTTGGTAACCTTGGGAAGTGCACCTTTGCATCGACCAGTATCTTTTCTTGGCTATGTTGTTACTCCACAGGAATTGAAGTTGATAAAGCCAAGATTGAAGCTATTGAGAGTTGGCCGCAGCCCAAAACGGTCACACAAGTGAGGAGTTTTCTTGGACTCGCTGGTTTCTATAGGCTGTGAGAGACTTTAGCACCATTGCTGCACCTCTCAATGAGCTTACAAAGAAGGATGTGCCTTTTGTTTGGGGTACCGCAGGAAGAAGCCTTCACGGTATTGAAAGATAAGTTGACACATGCCCTTTACTCCAACTTCCGACTTTAATAAGACTTTTGAGCTTGAATGTGATGCTAGTGGAATTGGATTAGAGGTGTGTTATTACAAGATGGCAAACCTGTTGCATACTTTTCTAAAAATTGAGGGCCTAGTCTGAACTATTCTACTTATGACAAAGAATTATATGCTCTTGTTCGGACTTTAGAGACATGGCAACATTATTTATGGCCCAAAGAATTTGTTATACATTCTGATCATGAATCTTTGAAACATATTAAAAGTCAAGCTAAACTGAATCGAGACATGCTAAATGGGTTGAATTCATTGAGACTTTCCTTATGTCATTAAACACAAGAAGGGTAAAGAAAATGTTATTTGATGCTTTGTCTCGCCGATATACTATGCTTTCACAACTTGACTTCAAAATATTTGGTTTGGGAACCATCAAAGATCAATATGTGCATGATGCTGATTTTAAAGATGTAATGCAGAATTGTAAAGAGGGAAGAACATGGAACAAGTTCGTTATTAATGATGGTTTTGTGTTCCGGCTAACAAGCTATGCATTCCTGCTAGCTCTGCTCCTTTTGTTGTTGCAGGAGGCGATGGAGGAGGATTAATGGGACACTTTGGCGTGAAGAAGACGGAGGATATACTTGCTACACATTTCTTTTGGCCAAAGATGAGACGGGATGTTGAGCGCTTTGTAGCTCGCTGCACTACATGTCAAAAAGCTAAGTCACGACTCAATCCTCATGGTTTATATATGCCTTTGCTCTGCCTAGTGTTCCTTGGGAGGATATATCTATGGACTTTGTTTTAGGTTTACTCTAACAAAGAAGGGAGGGATAGCATATTTGTTGTCGTGGATAGATTCTAAAATGGCACACTTTATACCATGTCATAAAAGCGATGATGTTAATGTTGCTGATTTGTTCTTTCGTGAAATTATTCGCTTGCATGGTGTGCCAAATACTATTGTTTCAGATCGTGATACTAAATTTCTTAGCCACTTTGGAGATGTTTATGGGCTAAGTTGGGGACTAAACTGCTTTTAGTACTACTTGTCACCCCAAACCGATGGATAAACTGAAGTAGTCAATAGAACATTGTCTACTATGCTTAGGGCTGTTTTGAAGAATAATAAGAAAATGTGGGAAGAATGCTTGCCTCATATTGAATTTGCTTATAATCGCTCATTGCATTCTACTACTAAGATGTGCCCTTTGAAATTGTGTATGGCTTCCTACCTCGTGCACCTATTGATTTGTTGCCTCTTCCATCTTCGGAGAAGGTTAATTTTGATGCTAAAGAACGTTGAATTGATTTTAAAATGCATGAGATAACTAAGGAAAACATTGAGCGATGAATGCTAAATATAAACTTGTCGGAGATAAGGGTAGAAAACATGTTGTCTTTGCACCGAGATCTTGTTTGGTTACATTTATGTAAGGATAGGTTTCCTAATTTGCGAAATCAAAGCTAATGCCACGTTCGATGGTCCATTTAAGGTGCTAGAGAAAATAAATGATAATGCATATAAACTTGAGCTGCCTCGCAGATTTTGGGGTTAGTCCCACTTTTAACATTGCAGATTTGAAGCCTTATTTGGGTGAGGAATATGAGCTCCGAGGACGACTTCATTTCAAGAAGGGAGGATGATGAGGACATCAATACCATTGTTACACCCACAGCCCTCATCGCTACATATATCGGACCAATTACTAGAGCTCACAGACGCCAATTAAATTATCGGTACTTTCGCTTTCTTGGTAATGATTCTAATGTTCTGAGAATATGATGTGCCTAAATTGGATACATTTGTTTTGCTTACAAATGAAGGCCCTAGCTTGGAGAAGGATGGACATTGAGCAAGAACAAGCATGGAGATAATGCCATGCGCAAGGGGAACAAGAACGGAGTTACAAGTGATGATTTCAGGACTTTGAAGCCACCATAATGGGTGCATGAAGCCTTGGACGAAATATACAAGACGCTACTTCATAAATGTCGCCCGAGGCTATTCTAGGTGCTGGCACCTTATTAGTGGGCCAGGCCCATGTAATTTCGAAATACTTAAGTATAGTCTGTTTTAGAGTCCGTATGTGGGGAAACAAGAGTTAGGTTGATTTCGACCCTCCACCAAGGTCCACGAAATTCCTCTTCCTCCATATATACAGCCCTTAGGGCACCGCTTAGACCTTGGGTTTTGTTTAGATTAAAAGTTCGCCATAGCTGCAACTTCGCAGATTTCGCTTGTGTTCAACGACTGCATAAAGCGCCAGTAACCCCACCTTGATCAATAAAGCTTCATCTTATATTCGCAATATCCAGATTGCAATCAGTTTCTTGCTTGTTCTTCGCTTGCTCGCAGGAAACAGCCTCGTGGTCGTTGATCGTGTCTCGCGTGGTCAATAACCCTGAAGTTGGTTTAGCGATTGCTAAGGCGCGACGCCTCGCACGATCGTAGTCGGATCGTCAAGGTCGACTCTACGAAACGATAGCCACCATCTCATCGAAACATCGACACCTTTGCCTCTATCAAGACACAACTCACAACACAAACAAAATTGTTGTTGGGTTGGAAGAGTAGGTGGGCAAGCCATGCGGAAGTTACTGGTGGTGGTGGTTGATGAAGATGCAACCGCCCCAAGTAGCCTCAAACACCTTAGGAGACTCGAATCACAACTCAAACAACCTCAAATGCAAAGGGGAACAAAATTGGTTAGGTTGGAAGTCGGTGGTGGCTATGCGAGGATGTGGTGGAAGCCCTAGGCAAACTGCAAATTTTCAAAAATTTGATGGAGTCAAATGGTGGTGGTAGTATTTTTATGGAAGGGGATGTCAATAGCTTCAAACGAGCTAAAGAACGCAAAATCGGACTCGGATGAATTAGTTATGGACAAAACAAAATCAGCAAGTCTGAATTAAGGTTACGGACGTCCGTAAAAGGTCGGACATCCGTAATCCAGTTCGTTAGGTTCCGCGTCCGGAAAAGGTCGGACGTCCGTCGTTCAAGGGCTCCGACGTCCAGAATCTCCTATCGTCCGTGGGTCGGGTCAACTCGAAAATTGAGATCCGGACGCGATTTGGGCGGAAATTGGTGATTTCGAGTCAAAATTCGGGATTTGTGGATGAGATGGGGAAACTTGGGGAAATGCTAGATCCACTAAACCAAGCAAATCCATGGATCAAAATCAACAAAACATCATCACACTAACAAATCACAAAAAAAATTGGGGCTATTTTGGTCGGGATTTTCAAATTTGGGGAAGAACGCAACAAAATCAAGCTAGAAAACACGGGTAGGGCTCCAAAACGTGATCAACGTGGCTCATGATACCATATGATATAGGCGAACCCTATTGGGCGATCTTTCACGTTGGAGCGGATCCACGGAATCACGTAAGAACACGCGGAAGAACAAGAGGGAAACACGGGAAAACGAGAGAGATCACCAACCGACAAGAAATCAATCACAAGTGCTAGATCGGTGAACACATAGAGTGGCACTAGATTCAAGAACAATAAAGGTAAAGATACGAGTAGCCGTTTTCTCCAAGAGGAGGTCTTGATGGGTCCACCTAGACGGGGTCTTGAATCCGCTTGGGAATCTTTCCATAGAGGTCCCGATCTCCGAGGAGAAGTAGCTATGGATGAGCAAAGCCTCACCAAATATGAGCTAACTTTGCTGACCTAGAAAGGTGGGAAGAAAGAGTATATATAGTCTAGGGTGAAGGGCAAGGCTACGGCCCCAAACAAAGTCAACATTCAGGCCGGACGTCCGGAGGTCACCGGTCGTCCGGAGGCTCGATGGTCCGGACGTCCGAGGTCTTCGACGTCCGAGATTGTTCAGGCAGGCCTTGGCTCGGACGTCCAAGGTGGCTGGACGTCTGAGATTCCATTCGGTGTCCACTGCCGGACGTCTCGAGGGCGCTTGTCGTCTGTGTGCCGGAGAGGTGTTCGACGTCCGAGTCTTCCGGCCGTCTGGCCAGGGACTCCGCAGCTCGCTTTTTTCCGCTTCTTCTTCCAGCTTACTGCGGATGGTGTAGGTGTTCTTGGCGCTTGCACCTCCTCGTCGTCTCGTGAAGCTCCGGCCATACCTATGCATGCACCCGAGGAGTGTCAAGTAGTATACCATCCTCAAGGGGTCAAGTGAACACGGTAAAGGAGAAGATTCACCTTGTGTATGTGAAGAAGAGGTCGACGGTCACTTGCCAAACGGACTCTTGACATGGTGATGACCTGAGGATGCCCGCATCAAATCATATCAATCAAGTGAAGCAAGTAGAAAGCTAAGATGCAACGATTAGAAGGAATCAAGGCAAGCATGTCATGGGTGCAAATAGTGTGCATGAATACTTACATGACATGTCACAAGCATGAAGGCAAGATATGAGCAAAATAGCATCAATAGCATGGGGCACAAAGAAATGATGACAATAGCTACTAGGATCTCCACCAAGTATGCAAATACACATAGGAGTAGCTAATGGTGAATCATGGGTAGATGCAAGGGTCACAAGTGCATGGCAAAGGCATAGAAGCAGTATAACATGCAAAGTGAACACGGTAAATGAGCATATAGCTAAGTGGTAAATAGCCCATAGCCGCAGGAGAGTAAGAGAAGAGATGCTGTAGTCCTTATGCCAAGGGAATGTGGTAAGGATAGTCCACGGATCCCAAAGCATCATTGCTCAAGATCCAAGCCACAACTCTTGGGATTGAGAAGTTGCCGAGGTATGTGAGTACCTACACAAAACAAAGACAAAGAGAAAATTGTGTGTGCTGGTAGATGCACAATCATCCATCATGATGCATACGATGCGTGTAGACAAAATATCCAACGCCAAATAAATGAGATGCGTGATATAGAAACATGTCATCCATCATGATAGGTTTGTTATTATGTATGGCACAATGGAGACTCAAAGTGTGCAATGCATCATGAGAAATATCTAGAGCATTGTTATTCATGGAATGCATATGGTGATAAAGGCGAGGGTGTCCCAATCTTTCAATGAGATGATAACTATCGATTTGGTGGAGACGACTTTGACGATCCGACACAAACGTGCACGACGCTAGCCTTAGCAATCGCTAAATCAACTCCGAGAGGTTATTGACTACGCCGAGCACAATCAACTCGACCACAAGGTCAATTCTCGCAAGCAATCAAGAACAAGCAAGAATATGATAAAGCAATCTGAATATTGCAGTATATATGAAGTATTGATAAAGGTGGGGATCCGTAAGCGTCTTGGTCCGTCGTTGGACACAAACGGCACACGGTTGCAATGGCTAACTTTAACTAAACAAACTCGTGAAAAAGCTACTAGATGGATCTACTTATATAGGAGCAAGGTGCGGCCAAGGAGGTGGGAGGACGTCCCAAGGCAGCCTAAAACTAACCCTAGGTCGACAAGGCCAATGGGCCCAAGCGAGGTGACGAACACCTTGGACTTGTAGTTTGACTCGGATTCGCTGCAAGATCAGATTGTTTCGCCATAACTCCACGCCCGGCGGATTTTAAGTGATTCAATTGTTGGAAAATACACGAAATCTATTTTCCAACAAAAAAGAATCAACCAATTGGAGTCCGATGAAAAGTTATTGACGCTTGAGTCAATTGATGAGGACATCAATACCATTGTTAACCCAAGCCCCCTATGCTACATATACGGACCAATTACTAGAGCTCCCAAGACGCCAATTAAATTATCAGTTACTTTCGTTTTGGTAATGATTCTAATGTTCATGAGAATATGATGTCGCTTAAATTGGATACATTTGTTTTGCTTACAAATGAAGGCCCTAGCTTGGGATGGACATTGAGCAAGAACAAGCATGGAGATAATGCATGCAAGGGGAACAAGAACGAGTTACAAGTGATGATTTCGGACTTAAGCCACCATAATGGATGCATGAAGCCTGGACGAAATATACAAGATGCTACTTCATAAATGTCGCCCGAGGCTATTCTAGGTGTCACCTATTAGTGGGCAGCCCATGTAATTTCGAAATACTTAAGTATAAGCTGTTTTAGAGTCCGAGTGTGGAACAAGAGTTAGGTTGATTTTGACTCCACCAAGGGCCACGAAATTTCTTCCTCCATATAACAGCCCTTAGGGCACCGCTAGACCTTGGGTTTTGTTTGATTAAAAGTTCGCCATAGCTGCAACTTACATGATTTCTTTGTGTTCAAGACACCTTGATCAATAAAGCTTTCATCTTATATTCAATATCCAGATTGCAATCTCAGCTTGCTTGTTCTTCGCTTGCTCGCAGGAAATGCACTGTGGTGTTGATCGTTCCTGGTCAATAACCTCTCTGAGTTGGTTTAGCGACATAAGCCGACGCCTGAGAAGTTCGTAGTCGATCAAAGTCATCCTCCAAAGCCAAACCACATCTCATCGAAAGACGGACACCTTTGCTCTATCAAGTATGTCTGTAGTTCTCAATCTGAGTCCTAACGTGAGAGACTTGGACTCTATCTTCTTGGGCCAAAAGTGACGGAGTGCTTTTGAACAAACAGTAAACATCTCTTTCTCCTTATCTTCATATGTGGATTGACAAATGTCCCATACACCTGCATTAGACATGGCACAAAAGTTTGTAAGTATTTTGTCCTGATGACATAAATAAATTATTGCATAGTTTGCATTAGAAATCACCTCAAAATATACATGATGCAATATTTTTGGTGTATCCAAGGTAATCATGTCCTCATCATCCTCCCTTCTGAAAACAAAGCACCCTCTGCTGTTAGTCCTAAATATGGCTACAAAAGAGACAAGGTGTACATGTTGTATATTTGTCATCCATTTTACTTCCCTTGATTTTTGCAATATGACACATGAATAGATGAGTAACTTGCATAGTTCATAAAATCTAAAGCCAAAACATTATCACAAGAAGTAGAAGGCATGAAAATATTACAACTCCAACATATAAGGAAGCTCTTATTCATTTCAAAAGATTGACAATGTTCATCATTAAACCATCCCAACATTGGTGAATAAACCTTACTTGCAAAGTTTACATGCTACAACATGCTTAAATAAGCAAACATGCAATAAGTCATTCGAACAATCATCACCAAATGATTAAACATTTTTTTTGCATCAATAGTTAATTCAATGGGGCACTCAAAATTGTTGGTATTTCAGTTGTTTGATCACAGACGATTCATGATAGTATCAAGATTCTCTAAAATAGGTGATGTGCTCAAATCACCGAACTCAAACATGATGCATCGTTAACTAGGATGCATCATTCTCAGGAAGTTATATCATTAATACCTTTATCGTTACCTTTCGCAAAGACGATGATGTAGGTAGGGCCTTGATAATGCACCATACACTTGAGATGATGTCGCCCACAACTGGGTGGGCTCCTAGTAGGGAATGGTGGAGGAACCAACCACAATGGTGAGCATGAATGAATAGTAGTTGTTGTAGTCACCCAATGCATCCTCCTCAAATTTCCCTCAAAGGTACAAAACATACATACCAATAATGAACGAGGAATATAGTGAAATTGCACGGATATCATGGTTCAAACCACCAAAAATCTATTCATTGTATCATCCTCGATTCTTCTATGTCACAATGATGCATATAAGATTTGAACTTTGTAGTAAGCATGAACAATGTTAGCCTTTGTTTTAATTGTTCAAATTTTGGGCAATTCAAATAGTAAGGAGGAAAAATTGTTGTCTCATTACAGCTTTCAAAACTTTCCAAGTTTGGGTTGGTTATCAATGTTTTCTTACAATGTACACTCCACCAAATGTAACAAAACCAAAATGCTCTAGTGGTAGCTCGACCTCTCAAGTTCGTAAAAATCATGGTGACTAAAAATTTTCTAATTCAAGCCCGCTAGATAAATAGGGATTAAATTCCCTCAAATGATGGTAAAGACATACCCCGAATTTGTTGTGTTGTCCCAACTCGGATGATGAAGATGTGTCCCATCCAAGAACTTCTATCTGAACCGTCATGATTTAGAAACAAGAAACAAAATTCAGAATAATGTTCCTATGAACTACTAGGATGTGGTTGTAAAGTGCTCCAAGAAAGCAAATATCAATATCTTAAAGTTCGACTAGCGGAGGTGGTGACAGAACCAGGTCAAGTAACTCAAGATTTGTAAAGCACGTTGTAACACTACAGTGTAGAAATATGTGGAGCTTTGGCCATATATGGTAGCAAAAAATTAGCATAATCAATTCATAGATG
>JAHIAM010010569.1:0-21052 GCA_021605205.1 Aegilops longissima | reverse complement strand
GCAATGTTACAAATTTAGAAAAGACATTGCGATAAGTAAGAAAGAGGCCATTCGCCTCAATTAAAGTCTTAGGGAGCATAATGAAAAGCAGAGGGTTTCATACAAACATACTACAAAGCAAAACTATGCAATCATTAGCGAGTATAAACTAGATTGTGAGCCTCATGCAATAATAGTTGGTTAATAGACTTCAAAGCTTCTGCACACTTCTGCAGAGTAATTAAATGGTAAGGCCTTTAATTATGTCAACTAATAGTGATACAAGTACCAACATCGTGCATGATTATTTGGGCATCTCATTAACTCGAGGACAAATAAAGTAATTGAAAAGAGAAAATTAACTATGCTCTGAAACAAACAAGGAATTGAACCTGTTGAGTTGCATACGGACTTACCTTAGCAGGTTGAAGAGGCTCACAAGAGCTCCTACTTCTCTTGCAAGGCTCCTTCCTAACATCTTGTACTTGGAAATCCTCAATCTTATCTTCATTGCACCCCTCCGCAAGGTGACACAAACTAGTTACTGCCTTCTTGAAGATAAATATGCATACTTTCCAATTGGAACACAAAAGGATGAGATTATAACAAAACAACACCACATAATGAAACATGCCGATCTTTGCACTTGCACACAATGAAATGAGCATTTACTATGTCTCCACAATAAAAACTAGGCATACCTTTGAACTGGATCTCCAAGTACTTTGGAGAGCCTATCAGGTATACCAAACCTTTATGTCACCTATGAGTTAGACAAGGCCCCACAAGCAGCCCTTAGTGTTTAAATCGTTGATAAGCTCATAGAGTGTTAGGTCAAGAACGGCAAGTAATCAAAGCAAACAGTCCTAGTATGGCTGGCTGATGCAAACAAGCAATTGAAAGATGTGTGAGCAAATCTACATATCAAGAAAAGAAGCAAAGAAGGAGGCTTAAAGACCATCACTTGACCGACCAGATTTAAGGCATTTAAACATCATGTAACGATGAACTAACATAAACATTGCATATTCCAAATTCTACAATGGAATGCACATGTATTAGGTTATGCCATGTATGATGATGCCTAAATGTACAGATAGCAGGCGGAGGATTCATCATTGCACGACAATTGAATTGGGTTAAGGGCCGCCATTCCGCTTTTCAGGCATATTGTCAAATAAGCCATAAAAGATATAAAGAAGTCATTTTGAGTTATGGGCTTGGGCTTAATATTGCTGAGGGGTGTTTTTGAGAACCTCACTAAAAATTGAAGGAAGGGAATAGTGAAATGACTATGTTGTTCCGCCTATATTACACTTAAAATGCAATCCGACGCCTGTCACACCCGACCTCAAGTAAAAAAAACACAAGCATTCATTGCCCGCCCGCTTGCATCTCCTCTCCTTTCCTCTACTCGATCCCCCCTCGCAAAGACTAGGGTTCCTCCAATGAGTTGCCAATCGGTCCCATCCGCCCGGTCTCGACGATGCTATGTCCAGCTAGGCTACATGGACGGTAGGGCAAATTCCGCTTCCTCTCTTCGGCGCCGCTCATTCTCATGGTCTCCAAAGATTCGCCCATCGGGTTCGCCCAACGCACTACTCGGCGGCGCCGCACAACTACGGCCGATGCCACATCCAGTAAGGCACCTTATTCTCCGCTCCTCCGTGCCATGGCCTTGAGGTGTTGGAAGGATGAGCTCATCCAACAAGGTGAGGATCTCCTCTGATTTTTTGCCAAATTTTCATTCTCGATCCACTATACGATGAATTGCTATGAGCTGCTTCGCTGTCCTATATGATGCATTGCTATGAGCTGCCCGCCGCTGCATATGATGAATTGCTATGAGTCCAGATGATGAGTTGCTATGAGCTGCCATCACGCGTTATATGATGAATTGCTATGATGTCGCCGCTATATGATTAGTTGCTAAGTCGCCTCGCCGCCGCTATATGATGAATTGCTATGAGCTGCTCCACGCGCTATTGATGAATTGATATGAGCTGCCTCGCCGCTATATGATGAATTGCTACGAGTCGCTGTTATATGATGAATTGCGCATCGTCCAGATGATGAGTTGCTATGAGCTGTCAGCTGCTATATGATGCTTTCGTGGTGCCTATAGATAATAACCAGCCACTTGGACCATCGAATTTGAATAAATAATTGTTCTTCATTTAAATGTGGGTCATGCTTTTGTTTAAATTAGGCAATGGGATTCTATGGAAAACATTGACCAATGTAGATTGTGCCAAGTAGATGGTATCTTTGTATTTGCATTTTGAGCAAATGGTGATGGTTTGTTTTCCTATCATATTAATTACTACACCGGTTCAATTTGTGATGTTTGCAAGTCAAATTAATTTCCATATGGGCAGCAAAATGAAAAAATATAATGCAATCTAGACTTTCCAACGACATACCAAAGATAAGTCGAAAACACAATGAAAAGAATTGTTGGCTTATTACATGGAGCTTATATTCAAGGTGCTTATTTTCTTAGGATAACTCGTAATAACTTCCCTAAGAAACTTGGCTAATAGAACTGCATACAAATAACATGTCACGATGATTGCAATGGAGGAGTGACGACCATAGCACATCGTATAGGCTCACCGCGCTCTCCTTTTTTTATGATGTTCCATGAAATTGCCACATACATCTTGTACTTTTTCATTGTGTAACCCTATTTGCAAGTTGACACGGCTAATTTCTAATCTCTACATGATACTACATTACATATCCCTTTGCATATTTAAACCACCAATTAACGATTGGGCATTATAAACTAGCCATGACTCGATGTCGGACTAGGTGCACTCTAAGGGAGCCTAATGTAGTGCACTAGAATTCCTACATGCCACCTATGATTTTGTGTAATGTACTGCCTGTTCCTAAATATATGTCTTTATAGAGATTCCAGATGGACCACATACGATGTATATGGATGCATTTTGAGTGTAGATTCACTCATTTTGTTCGTATGTAGCCTATAGTGGAATCTCTAGAAAGACTTATATTTAGGAACGGAGGTATAGATAGTATCATGTATGACATCTACATATCTAATTTAGCATCCAAGAGTAGAAATCATTGTCTCGCACAAAGGGATTATGGTCAAAATCCTAGCAAAGCACCGGGCAGACAAAACAATACAAGAGAGAGAGAGAGAGTTACAAGATCATAGCAATGCCTCACCAGATCTTTTGGCCAACCTGTTAGATCCGTAAAAACATCCCCTTGTAGTTTTTGCCACCGCATAACAGTAACAAACGTTAGTATATTTGAAGTACATCCGTGTGATGCTCGAGGGTTTAAAGGTGACAAGTACTTAGGCCGGACGGTGCTTGGCATTCTCCACGTGGGAATCAGTTAGAAACGCCGAGGGTGATGACGCTGGCTGGTCCGGGTCCAAGGAGATCTAGAACCGCCGAGTAGGGTGTTTGTGGAGCTGCCCGTAGGGTGGACTACAAAGGGGGCAAAGCGGATCGTGGACGGGACGAGGGCGTAGGTGAAGCGCCCGTGGGTTAAGGATGGTGTCAACGACGCGGATCGGGCCGGACGGGCGCCGGTTGCCGTGGTTGTAAGGATGGTGTCGACGGCGGATCTCCGGGTCGTGATGGGCGCCGGTTGCCCGGTGGTTGGGTTAAGGGTGGTGTCGACGAGCGGATTCGCGGCCGTGGACGGGCGCCGGTTACTCCTGAGGTTGGATGAGGGTGCGAGGAAGCGGATATGAGGCCGTGGACTTGTGAGTTGGCAAAGCAGCCCGAGGGTTGAGAATGGTATAGGCGGTTACTCCGGAGGGTTGACGATGGTGTGGGGGTTGCCCTAGGGTTCAGAAGGTGCGTGAAGCTGCCTGTAGGGTTGAGGAAGATGTCGGCGAAGAGGATCGAGGCCGCCCACGGGGGCATGTGGCTCCGGGTGTGGACGGGCCTGGGAGTATGAATGAGCCACCGCAGATGCGCCGACGTTGAAGAGTACTGGCAGATCCCCGTGGACAAGGCCAAGACTGAATGGGCTGTGGTATGCTGGTGGATGAGCAACACTTGTTTCTAAGGAGGTGGAGGGGTAGATGCGGGGCGATCCGACGAGGTGGACGCCGGCAGTGAATGAGCATGGTACGCCGGTGGATGAGCCCTAGGGTTTCAGAGGGAGGGAGAAAGGGCGATGACGCATTACCAATGATGTAAGATGCTATGGTGTCGGATTTCGCTGCTTATGGGGGAGAGGAAATGGGGTGCCGTAGTGGGGGAACCGGTTACTAAAGCAGCCCACTTATCATGTAGATGAGGGGGTAATTGTAACGTGGTCTCCGGCACCAAGGACAAAAGGGGATTTGCATGCTAAAGACTAAGGTGGCGAAATTTTAGAAGGAGGTGGAGATTTTCCGCTGGATCGTTCGATCCATTTTCAACTAATTTTGGATCGCTAGCGGAAGGTCATGCTAGACCGTACACGGGCACGCCCCAGCTAACACTACAAAAAAATACACTCCGGATGATACGGTTTGTCACAAGAGGTCGCGTTTGTCGCATGTACATCCATGACAAATTTATGACAAAATCAAGATAGTCATAACCGGCGTCAGAGAAGTGTTCCATGACATTACAAAATTATCATCACGAAGTGTCCACTTCCATGACAATAAATCGCGTCACGTAATGCTTTCGCCAAGGGTGACCGACACGGGTATCCACCATAACGGACGCCTAAGCTATCGGGCCGGGTTTTGGATCCGATAACCCTAGCCCCGACCAATGGGGATTTTCCACGGTAAAATCATCATTGGCGGAGAAAACACGTCGGCTCACCGGACAGATGTCATCCACTATTGGAGTAAGCGCCATGATACGTCCGACACCGGCACGACCCAACAGAGGCCCATTGTCGGAAAAGGCCGCCCGCTTGACTTGGTCAAAAGGTGGCGGCCGCCCATGGAAACCCTTAACGATGTTCAAGATATAGCCCATTTAGCCGCTAACCCAAGGCCTACGCCCTATTCGAATTAGGCCCAAGAGGCCATTGGGCCATCCAATATGATTCCATGCACTTCGCCCATTATGGCCCATGACGCTTTTCGCCCATATGAGGCCCTATGTAACTTTGGCCTATTAACGTCGTGAATGAAAAAGGTATCACTTTACACCCATTAACGGCCCATGGTGAAACCGCCCGAAGAACAAAGGTATCACTTTATACCCATTAAGGTCCGTTATTCCGCTTGCTTCACCCATGTTATTTTTTGCCTTCTCGAGCCCATTTATTCTGGGCTCATTTCAGATTCGCTTACTTACGCCCATCGCTATTTTTCGCCAGGGCCCCAAATTCAGGGACAATGCCCGCTTGTGGTCCGTTAATGCTAGCTTCATAGCCATCAAACATGGCCTACTAATGATGGCCCATTATGGTGGCCCATGAACGAATTCCAACTCTAGCCTGCTTATGGCCGAATGCTCCTTGGCCCATGTTCCTAATCGATCATAACCAGATAAGGCCCATTGATGATACGCCCGTAGAAGGCCCATTGTTTCTACGGCCCGTAGAAGGCCCATTGTTTCTACGGCCCGTGAAGGCCCATTGTTTCACGCCAGAAGGCCCATCGTTCACCCAGAAGGCCCACTATTTCACTACCAGTAGGCCCAAAGGTCGCTCATGGTTATTGTGGCCTAGTTTTAAAATAGGTTATTGCAGCCACTAGCAAACCGCAGTAAAAAGAATCGCACTAACTACAAGCAAACAAATAAACAAGACAACAAGGAAATAAATAAGCAAGCAACTTACACTAGGCTATCATAATTACAATATTACATCCAACATCAAAGTTCGCCACCAAAGGTAAATATAAGGGAACACAAGAAATATAAACGCCACAAAAAAACAAGTCCAAAACTGAAACCACTTCATAAGAGCTCAAGAAACAATATCCCTGGTACCCATAATGTCGCAAGATGTTAGCAAGCTTATTAACTTTCTCTTGTTTCGCTTAAGTCCTCCAAATATTGTTGTTGCACCGTAAAGTATGCATCCAATTTCCGCAGGACTTCCTTCCTTTCGTGGCATAACATCGATCGATGTTTCAACTTGAAGTTGAGACTCAAGAAGTTTAACTGATTCAGAAACGAGTTCAAGAGGGTCCAAAGGGTGGTAGCCAAGAATCTAACACTACATCAAGACGGACTTTGGGGTTGTCTGGTTCTTCAATATAGTTTTATCAGCTTTTTGGAGACCAACAGGATGTCTCACTATCTTGAACCTTATCTACATTACCTTTACCATTGCATAACAGGTACTCTTTCTCCAATATTTTATCCGAAAACAAACAAACACATCTCAAGTTTACAATGTAGTATATGAAACTCATTTTGGTAAACCCCAAGAGTAAGGTGGACAGGATAACAATGAAACAAAATATATCTATGTAGTATGGTCAATTGGTTATATAATTCTAGTTTATGTTGCCAAATCAAGATAGATACGTTCAAATCATATCTATTTAAGACAAAGAAAGATGTAATATAAGTGTGGGAAACTACAAAGAATAACAACACTTGTAATGTGCATGGCATGAGAACATAACTTTATTCAATTGAAACTGAAATCAACATAGAGCAAGTTACAATAGCAAACAGCCAAACAGTTGAAGAAAAAAAATTGCTTGCCCATTGGAGTTTCAATTGCATCCTTCAAATTTGAAATTGTTGGTATCAAAAATACAAAGGATGCAAGAGCAAAGTAATGAACCATAGCTACGGAACCTGACCAAAAATTTTTTCTTTAAGCGTTGACTTGGGTTTGAGTGGTGGTCCTCTGATTTGGGCACCCAGTTGCCTTACTAACTGCTCGTGTTTGGGTTGTGGTGGAGACGGTGTGTTCAACGGAACCGGGTGTCCGCCCGGGGGGGTTAGAAGGTGTAGCTGGTTCTCCTTCCAACGGGTAGGGTACAACTGCATGAGGTGGGTTATGTGGTGGGGCTGGTTCTTGGGCAAGTACAACCGGGTTCTATCTGACGACGTAGCACGATCTTTTCCAAGACCGTTTTTACTCCCACAGAACCGCCATCACCCTCCAATTGAAATGGTGATAAACAAGAAAAGTAATTGAATGTACAAACATTGTAAGATAGACAGGTAATGGAATAGGAAAAAAGGCATGAAATAATTCACATTTATGTTGTCTAACAAACGAATAGGGACATAATTTCACATATATGATGGCTAATTAAAAGGATAGCATGACACAATTTCACATGTATGATGGCTAACTAAACAGATAGAATGACATACTTCAAAAATGATGACTATGTAAACAGGATGACATGATATAACTATACGATGTGTCTATTAAAGTGGTTGGCATGCCATAAATCACAAACATGTCACCGATGGAAACATGATGGCATGATATAATTCACGGATAGAATGACATAATTTAAAATATGATGACTATGTAAAAGGATGAGATGATATAAATATTATGTCTTTAGAAAATGGGTTGGCATGCCATAATTGATACATGCTGTCTATGTAAACATCATGGCATGACATAATTCAAATATATGATTTATATACTAAGGAAGTGAGCAGGGCAATCGCAATATGATGTGTCAACTAAGGAGATGGCATTCAATATTGTGTATATGATGTAAAAAACTAAATTGCAATACAACATATGCATTATATGAGTAATATAACCCGCCAAGTTTGAGCATACACCTTGGGGGATAATAGGACCGGGTCACTCCCTTTCCTCCTCTCAAGAGCTATTCAGAATCAGCAAGATATTTGTTCAAAGAGTAGCATTGTTCCGCTCAAGACCTTGTTTTCCAGATTTTCCATCACCAATTCAAATGGCTGATGCACGTGAAGAGCAGTTGAATATACAAACATTGTCGAAAAAGCAATGAGAAATAAAAAAAGGACGGATGATATAATTCACATATATGACGCCTTTAAACAGCATGGCATTGCAAATTCAAATAATGCCTTGCAACAAGATAACATTGCATAATTCAATATATAATGTCTTGCAACAAGATGGCATTGCATAATTTCCATATATGGTAATTAGACACTAAAAGGTGGCATTCACACAAAGCATGTCTAAACTAAGCAAATGACATAGCAATGCAAGATACCATACGCATGATATGAGCAACATAACCCCGCCAAGTTAGGGCATGCACCTCGGGGGAAGGACCGGTCATCTCCTCTAATCCTCCTCCGAGGAGCTATCGGAACCAAGAAGACATGCGCTTCCGATAGCATTGTTCCGCTCAAGACCTTGTTTCCCCAGATTTTTCCATGACCCGGTTTAATGGCTGATGCAGGAAGAGTAATTGAATGTACTAAAATTGTTGACAAATTTAACACGAATAAAAAATGATGGCATGATATAATTCACATATAAGATGACCTGGCTAACCAGGGTGGCATTGCAAAATTCAATATATGATGCCCGGCTAGACAAGATGGCATTGCATGATTCATATAAGATAAAGAAACTAAAAGATGGCATTGACACAAAGCATGTCTAAACAAGGATGACATCTTTAATGTATAGAAGCAATGCAAGGCACCATTGCATGATATTACCAACAAAGATGCCAAGTTAGAGCGAAGACCCTGGGGTAAATAGGAGTGGTCTTTCCCCTTCCCCCTAACGTTATCTTCCTCTTGATTACGATCCAAATGGGTGGAGGGGCGCTTTGCCCACCATGGAACACGCCCATGAAATTTTATTCCACCAAGGCTCCTTTTGCTTCATGATCAGTTCCATTGTGTACAATAACGCATGCATAGGAATAAAACATAGTGAGATTATGTAAGGAGTGCATGCACAAATCCAGAGTGATGGTAGCAAATTGTGGAAGACCCAAAACCAATGATAGAGGCGATAATAGCTTTAGTTAAAAATACGATAATGGCCCTTTAATGTTTGTTTGCACCCAACATGAAACCATAGAGACCGGAGATTAACCAGATAGTAGACAATAGTACTGATTGCTGCCCCAATATGTACCCCACAACCATTTAAAACTCAAGTTTCAGATTAGTTTGACCCGACTGAGTCTAATAGGTGAACACGACGATAATGTAGCATGTCATCATATTGGACGATAACGTAAGGCCGGAAGAGGCGACCTCTTGGACCCGTAGTCCTCAAGGTCATCCGCCCTTGATGATGGTAATGTAGGTCGAGCGCCGGGGGAAGAAGATCCGAGGCGGGAAGACCCGGAGGGATCCCCTGTGGTGAACCTTCCGCTTGGAGCAAATGAGCTGGGTGGAACAAAACCACAGAGCAGGACAAACCACACAAGGTTTTCGACACATATCCGTAATGTAAGTAATTGAGTAAGGGCTTGTTTGAATTTGAGGATTCTAACAATGCAGGATAGGAAATAGACAGGAATAGGATAGGAATGCACGGCAAAAAAGAGAATTTAAAAACACGAATTTCTCCAACTGGGTGTTTGATTCACAAAATTGGAAGATCAAGGATGCAAAAAAGCATGGTGAGATTAAGTCAAACCACAAGAAAATGTACGGTTATAATGCTATTATGCTACTATCTCTTAGTCTTGTGCTTGATGAATAGGAATATGAAAAGGAGGAGAAGTGGAAATTAGAATTCTACGGTTTTTCTTTCAAGGAGACACTAAAGGAACAAATCCTACAGCTTTTCCTTTGCTCCATTCCTTTGCACCAAATTCATGAAAAGTAGTACCATAGGAAACTTTCCAATTCCTATGTTTTTCATTCACTTTTCCTTTCAAGCACAGGGATTCTAGTAGGCAGGCTTGAGCAAGGAAAATCCTACACTAAAAAATGTTTTTGTGCTACTTTTACTTTGGACCCAGTGCCAATACTAGCTCAACTCCGTGCCCATCGACAAATGCACAGCTCAAACAGCAGAGATAAATAATGATGGCTCAAGAGAGTCCATCACGGATAGCTGTTGCCCGTACCTCACCGCTTGTCATATAGTAGGATAAAATAATCTATTTCCTACTACAGTGCTCAAGGACAATATATATACATGTAGAGTAAAAAGAGATGCAACAAGTGTACAACCTCTTTGGCTAAGCCATGTCGATCTCAGATGATTGGGTTGTGGTGAGGATGTTCGCGACTTTTTGCCGGAGGAGGGAAGAAGATCTTAGGCGCGGAGATGGAGCCCGAGGTATCTTCCGGTGATGGAGGGTTTCACGTTGGAGCAGCTCCGTGAGTTGAAGACGCCAGCTCAAGGTGACAAGAGAGACAACGAACAAGGTTAACCTGAGTGGAATTTAATAGCATCTCCAATAAATGACGAAAATACATAACCACAAAGTGCTAGATGTAAAATACATCAGCCCATCTCTAAACTTAACTTAAACTGAACTTAATGTCAAACGAACTTAATCAAAACTGAACTTAACGGTTAAACTGAATTTTGCTATTGAAACTGAATTTTGTTGTCGAAATGAACGAAGCAAGGTGAGGCTACACGCCGGTCGATCGATTTTTCATTCTCGTCCCGAGACCGTTGATGAAATCAAGGGCTCAGTTCATCTTCAACCTCCACCCTTGAGCCGCCACCACCCCGCCAACAAGGCCCCCGCCCGGCGGGCGGTGCCCACCCGCCGCCTAAAAACTCCCCACCGCGCCGCCCCCAACCATCCTCTAGGCCCCCATGCCGAGTTTTTCTCCGGCGATCCCCACGCCATCCCTCCATCGCCGGGCCACCACCGCCCCATCCCGAACCCTAAGATAGATAGTGGGTACTGTCCCCTCCCTCAAGGGGCGGTTCTTCACCCGGGAGCCCCCCTGAAAATCGATCGACCCAAAAGTCGATTCACATCAAGGAAGCAACGAGCAGATCGCAAGCAAGAGCAAAGCGAGAGCAGCGCAAGCAAGAGCAATAGCAAGAGGCACAGGCGGGACCGAGAGCAAGAGCAGCAAAAAGGGAAGGAGCTAAAGGGAGTCCCATCGATGTGGATTCACCGGAGGGAGCCGGGAGGAAGTGGCCGCAGGATGAAGGCCCCATGTCCTGGGACCGAAGGCCGGGCACAGAGATCAATCAAAAGAAAATGCGCATTAGTGTACAACCCTTGGTGGCCAAGGGAATTTCATCCGAGGAAAGGGATGATGATGCTTTCCGGGGCAGAAGACGGTGGTGGGAATGGAGTGGCGCGAAGATGAGGGGAACGCCGGGCAGCCCTTGGAGGTGGAGGACGGGTGGGAACCGCGGAAATGAGATCGACGGGATCCTCCCAATGGATGAGGGACGCCGAGGTTTTCGGAAAAGTCCCGGGAAGAGGCTACGGTGGCGGATGGAGCAGGTGTGGGGTTTCATCGCTGGTTTTGGCCCTGAAATGAATGGGTGGGCGGAGGGATGGGTGGGGAACCATGGCTTAGAGACGCGCTTGTCCAAAATGGGTAGTTAAAGTACCCCACCGATTTGAGGCGGTTCTTTCTTCGTGGGTACCACGGCATTTGGGTCGGGATTTCACAGAGGTGGGAGTTTTCCCGCTGTAATTTAATAAAGGCTGGTTGAGATGGAGGGAGTTGTTTGACACAACGAGACAAAGAAAAATATTTCGGCTAAAAGGGCTGGTTGAAGAGGCGGAGTTTAAGACGATAGAGAGACGCTAGCTTGAATTTTCGCATAACAAGGCGTGGCTTGAAATTTGGAAAAGCTTAACGGTACAAAAAAGACAATTTTCACCTCAACACGCACAACACACACACAAACACCATTTTGACTAGAGTAAGGTACACGCATTGCACGCATGAGATTTGGAAACCAAATTATGAATAAATACCACATTATAGCATGCAAGCTTTGAGTCATATATGCATGATGTAGATGTTCATTTAATTTTATAGTTCATTTCATTCAAAATCATCTAGTTTTTATAAGAAAGCTAATCTATTTTAAGATTCATGCAATTGTGCGTGTAAGACATAAAGTAAAACAAATAATGGCAAATCATGTAGAAAACATTTGGGCAATTCTGATATGGAAGATTCTAGAACAAATAAGAAGTGCTTGTGTTTTGATGTTTGTGCATTATGCTTAAGTTCAACCATGGAGTCTTCTAGATTATACATGTGAAATCTGTGGAATCTAGATGATATCCAACGCCAATAGTGCTCAAATTTGCCATCTTGGACCATCGGATTCGCCTCATCCAACGCACCATCTTTCAAAGTTAAAGTTACCACACACAATATAAAAAATATAAAAGATAATATATATATATAGGGTATAGATATAGATATGTGATGGTCACCATCATCTCCAATTAGAATAGTGTGTCCATGCACGGATGCGACGTGGCCAAATGATGTCGCCATCGTATCTCAAATTCAAATCAGTCCGACCTTTTTCAATGTGTATACATTACAACATGCTCGCTTCCAAACCACACCGCAGATCTCCGTTATATTCACGCATGCATGGGTTTCAAACATCAGATCTCTTATTCAAATATTTGAATTCAACTTACATTGATTATGACCTCACCTATTCTTTTACACCCACACAGAGTATTCTCTTTATAATTGTACCACTAACTTTCTCTCTGCATGCATGCACACACACTACCAACCGGCATTATCCATTGCACGCATGCAATCTTTTTCTTCAGGCGGTCTCCCATGAAGGCACACACCACACACATCCCCTCTCCATCATATCGGGCATTCTTTATCTCTCCGCTGCATGCGCAACAATCGATGTTCCTATATGTATGTGTGTATATAGCTAGGTCTTTCATAGTTTTCACACAAATCGATCAATCGATATATCCAAAGGAGGTCTCACCCTCTTTCCCATGTCTACATCAATCAATCTATACCTCTCTATATAGGATTAACATATATAGTAATACACCCACATTAATTATATATCCAACGCCCCTCTCATCATCCATGCCTTCCGCTTCATCTCTCGACGATGCACAATGGCAGTAAGACAAGGTAAGGGCCCTGCCCCCTAACATCACAATATATCGAGGCTAATATGAATGTGATCATTAGACAATTGCTGCTAAAAGGTTTAATTTCATGAATTGACCTCCTCGTAAAGGATTAGCAATGCTTGGCCCCTAGCTCATTTATTTTCATGGCTCCGCCCAAAGGCAACAAACAGATGTTCGCCTCTCTCTAAATATCGATCTCGACTTGTGCATTCCTTCATAGTCTCCTCCACTCGCCCTCGCACCATCTTCTAGCCCCCACCGGATTTTGCCACATGTACAATCTAGTAGACTCCATGGTTGAACTTAAGCATAATGCACAAACCTCAAAACAACAAAGGGTTCTCTTTGTTCTAGAATCTTCCGATCATAACTGCCCAAACTTTTTTTCTAGTTGAATTGCCATTATTTGTTTTTACTTTATGCTTTACAATGCAAAATTCCATGAATCATAAAATAGATTAAGGGCTTCTTTGATTCAAAGGATTCTCAAAGGAATTTTGGAGGATTCTAATCATTAGGAATTTTTCATATCTTGGTTGTTTGATTCAGAGGATTGTAAACCATAGGAATTTTTCCATATGATTCATTTGCACTAGATTTCATAGGAAACATCCCATCCACTCAAACCTCTTTGAAAGAATTCATGCTTTTTCCATGCACAATCAAACACTGTGACAATCCTCAGAGGATTCAAGATGACATTCCACTATAATCCCATGTTTTTCCTATCCCCTGCTTCAGCTTTTTTTATAAAACTAAGAGGGTGCTTGGATCCTAGGGACTTATTTTAGTCGACTAAAATAGTCTCTTTAAGAGACTAAAGTTCCAAGCACCCCGACTAAAGAGGGGCTAAAACTAGTCTTGAGACTAAAGTTTTTAGTCAGGGTACCCCTACTAAAATGTGGATTAGTCCTCTCTCTCCTCATTTAACTCCTCTCCTTTAACACGGGCGCAGTTCTCGATTGGAGGGTTTGAGGATAATAAATGCTCATTAACTTGATTTTAGTCTCCTAGTATTTGGATCCAAGCATGGATGAGGCTAGCATGTTTAGTCTCACTACTTTTAGTCATGGACTAAACGATCCAAGCACCCTAATTGATTTTGAATGAGATGAACTATAAGAATTAAACTAAGGCTACATCGTGCATATATGACCAGAGCTACATGCTATAGTGGTATTTATTCATAATTTGGTTGTAAATCTGATGCGCGTAATGCACGGTACCTTACTAGTACTTCGAGTATGTAAAACACGAAATTAAAATACCAATGCCTACATGTTGTCTCTTATAGCTCATGAAGCCACAACATGTGGAGGCGTTGTCATGATCTCCTTGCATGGATTGATCACAAGGATGCGTCATTGGTTCCGAAGAATGTACTGCCCTCCCCGAGCCATAATCGCTACATGCACGGCTTAAGATGTGACGCACGCCACGCACGCACTTCATTCCTCGCACGCACACGGGTACACCGGGCGACGTAATTTTGTACCAAGATCCACCCTGTGATAATTTGACGCTGTAAAGTCGTCACTTATTGATGGTCAATTAATACAAATAAGATGAAAATTGAGTGGACGTGGAGGGCGGAAAATACATTATTACTCCATCGCGCATGCGCAGTAGTTAAATCGGGTTGCTAAGTAGTACCATTGGTCTCTCAGATCTGCGCTAATTTTGACAAGAATATAATATTTACGATTTGAGTAGTGTGAATACCAAACCGACGTGTTCCACTATGCAGCCATTAGTACTAGTGCTAGTACTTAGGTTATAAAAGGAACTACCTAAACAAAATTACTCTACCTTCCTCCTCATAAGTGCTTCTTCTTCGTCCGTCATTGCTATGGCCGGTGAGCAGAGCTCAGGTCGAGAACTACTGTATAAGGGAGGCAACCAAGGCTGCCGAAAAGAGAGGGCTCGCCGCCACGCAGAGACCTCGAAAGATCTCTCACGGCAAGCGATGGCTCCTGTGAGCGCCCTAGCCGCGGAGGCTAACATGCCGAGCCGGGCGGAGTCGAGTCGTTATCCCTCGATGGCATGCCCGATCAGCTCAATAAGCACCTCAATAAGCGTAGGAGTTCATCCAAGGCTTGATGGAGTTGTCAAGGAGAGCTCGACGACATGCCCACGAGGTCAATCAAAGGGAGTTGATCACCGACTTGGTGATGTCTGAAGAAGAGCATTGCCTCGGAGAAGAAGGCGATCGCTAAATCCCGCGACTTCAGGAGGACAAGGCGAAGCTCTTCCACGAGATCGAACTGCTGAAGGAGAATAACGCCGGCTGGAAGAAGCTGCATGAGAATAGTAGTTCCGATGAAGATGCCGCAGCCTCGCTATGGAATGTATGAGGAGTTACGGGTTCGCATCGAGCACCCGGCTGCCGTCAAGGTACGAATGCGACGTGAACATATGATGAAGTCTCGCCGAGAAATCCCGCCCATGGACATAATGAAGAAGATGGTGGAGGAGACGGCAAGGAGATGGAGGTCGGAGGCGGCGAAGAAGCAAGCATTTACTCCGCCGCTAATTAGATCATTTGGGTGATAATCTTCCTTCTTCTTTTTTGTCTGTGTTTCATCTTTTGCTTCGGTGTTTCACCAAGACGTGTCACGTCAGGAGGCATGAATAGTACAATGGTTTTTTTAGGAATGAATAGAACAATGCTAACAATGAGATGACTAGCAAATTAGATAATTTTATCGCCATATGGCATCGGGCTGCCATGTTTCAGGTTTCCTCCGTCAAGATTACTCCAGTGAAAACTTGAGTATACCGCATGGTTCTTTGCTCCTCCTCGATCAGTCGTCAAGCAGATTTATACGAAAGCAACAAATCACAAGGCCCCACCTTCCAGCAAAGAATGAGCCAAATCACAAAGGCCTCGCCTCTTGAAACTCCACTGCTAGACCTCGCCTAGCCTTTAAAAATGTATACTTTTGTACATCAGAGTATCGATGGATTGGCCATGGAGAAAAACTTGAAATTAAAAAAGGTGGTACATATAGAGAGCACTGTTGCCAAATTATATATTACTATTAAAAAGGCTAGTCACAATAATGGTGTCCAGACAACCCACCTCAAATAAATCTAAGCACCTTGGAATTCTTTGACAAAACTACACCCTGAAATTCTTTGACAACTAAACTCGGCTATATGATGTTGGCCATATATATTGTAATGATATAATGTGAAGAAACGAGTGGTAGTACTATACCAACTAAAAGATGAAATGTAAGAAATAATAGTATGTACGCATCAAGAGTTAAAGTAACAAGAAGAAACATAACATAGTTCTCACTCTCAAGACAACACACCCCTCAAATTAAATTAACACACCTGAAATTAAACTTGCAACTATCCCGATAGACACTACATTAGAACCACCAGGAGCAATGACACTGCCACCTTACCGGAGTCCTCGCCCACGCCCCTCGGCTTCATCCTTGTCCTCTTCCATTTGGCCGATACTTTTTGCTTGAACCGCCAACTTGGTCTGCTTTTCATCCAACCCTTGTAGATATTGAACAAAGGTAGCCATCCATTGCAGCGTAGTGGATGTGGTCTATATCTAGTACATTCCGCTGCCATGCATGACGATGAAATGTATGGAGGTTTCCAGCTTTCATCAAAGGATGAACCATGGCTCCTGGTGGTCAGCATTGAATACAGAGGACACCACCGATTTTTTTGGAGGTCGAAGGTGTTGCCTACAACGAGGCCTATCCGACGGGACTTGTTTGTCGTTACCAAAGTCTACAGGAACGAATTTGACTAGGTTGCTCTCGAGGAAGTCCTAAAATCCTGGCACTCAACGCCGGCATGGCATATGGTAGACCAAGAATAAGTCATGCACGCAAACCCGGATCACGCGGCTTCTTCCTCTTCGCCCTTTAGATCCTTCTTCGCCCCAGATTGTGGTGTACTCAACATCAGCCCAGCACCCACTCATCATCTGAGTCTTCAAACATGCGCTTGAAGCGAGAAAGGCATCCTTTCACCGTCGCGAAGAACGGGTGTAGACGCCGAACTCATCGCCGTGATGGTTCTGACCTTGTACTCACCATCGGGGAGATTTGGGACGCCATGGATTTGGGAGGAGGGTTAGGATTAGTGGAACTGCCAGAATGTGAATGGACGGACGCTAGGAGCGAACCGCCATAGTATTAAAGGACGCGGGGACGAGTAGGAGCGAACTGCCGCCGCGGCGAACGCAGTGGTAGTGGCTTTCATTCTTCCATGATACGCTTCCGAGAGCCCTTGGATCTGAGATTGACAACTGCATGGCGTGATTCTAGACCTATGGGTGAATATCCATCCCGGAGGGTTATTCGCAAATTTTCAGCAACTTAGCATGCCACCGCTTGATTCAGATCCAAGGCTGCCAAGAGTTTGATCATGGTATCGCCTACCATTTACCATCGCTTCACGCTGGTCGCTTTTGGAGATTTAACACGGCATGCTAGGCTATCCGATGTTGGCATGTCATACATAGTCATCACTTAGTCACTCATACTACAACAAGGTTGTCTATAAGGTTTATAAGTGTATTTTTTTACTCCTCTCTTATCTTTCAGATTTCCCCTCATATAAGAACGCTGACACTAGTGGGTAGTGCCAAAACGCTCTTATATTATGGGACTGTGGAGTACTAGTATTTATTGCATTTGCCAAGGAGTGACCTCTTCCAATGAAATGGTGTTGCTAAGTTTGCTTCATTTAATTAGCTATAGACTCAAAATTGTCTTTTCACCTAGGTACACGCGCTAGCATCGCTTTCTTTTGGGTCACCAAACTAGTCTCTCTTCTTGATTAACTTGCCACATCGACTTTATGCCTATTGGCAAGCTTAACACCTATAGGATCAAGTGACAATAGTGCACTTTACATGGCATTTTTGCATATGTGGAGGAAAGAGAGGCAAGGAAAAGTGGAGAAGGGCTCATGCAAGAGCCAACCTCTACTACATGGTGGAGCATTGGGAGAGGCACCGATGGAGGTGGTCAGAATCGAGACTCACGCCGGTCAGAAGCGCCAGCTTAAAATGATAGTGGCAAGTCAAATCACGGGCCCCACCTGTCCAAAGAAAGAATCACGCCAAATCACACAGCCCTATGTTTGCAAGAGCCACTCCCTCGCCTCTGTGAATCGACTAGGCGGAACTGCCCGCCACCCGCAGAAAGCCCCCCGACTTTTAAATAGTATACAAGATACTAATTTTGTATCCATGGATTGCGCCGCCATGGAGCAATGCATCTAGAAAATGGCGTACACATGTACGGAGATACAGACGCCTCGTCGCTGCTCGCCCGCACTGTCGGTTTGTTCCGCACGCTGTCTCCTAATGGAACACCGCATATTATGCTTCAACACACATGTGGGACGGCAATTGAGAACCCACCATAGGCACACTCGCCCCGCAAGTTGGGTGACTTAATAGAAGAGGGAGACGAGCGATAGTACTAGAGAAGTGTTGTAGTATTATGTTGGTGCTCGGACGATCCCCGCAAGACACGGAAGATCGGTTCCCATGCATGTGACGTATCAGCAGACACGCCGGATTGGCTATCGCTACATATCATGCGTGCTGTGTTGTACATGGCTGTAGTTGTGGTGAGAAATCTAAAAAAGGTTTCTTGTCATCTCGCAAAATTAGGTGTCATGTGCTTGATCACCGAGGGTTAAACAAACAAACGAGTTGGGCTAGTCATTGGGGCACATGCACTAACAAAGGACTACTGGCTGCCATCTAGGCAAGCCGGCTATGTTAATTAGGACATCTATCGATGGACCCTTTTCTACGAAGTTTATCTTTAATTTGAGCTTTGTTCTCGCCTAGTTTGTCCGTAGGGATTCATGTTGTCTCCTTTGGGCAGGAGGTTATGATTTCTTGTCATGTGGCATTTTTTCGGTTATATGTTATAATCCGCGCTTCGATCAAAATGACGACAACCGCGCCCCGGCCACGTGCATGAAGACTACTCGACATATTGACGAGGTCAAGCCACCGTAGACAAAAGAAAACTAGTACTACTCCACTATATAGGCAGGAGCCCCGCTTGCTTGCTAGTGTTGCACTCTTCACACTGCCCTGGCCTCCGATCTAAACACGACAAATGGCCACACACACTCTCTCTCTCTCTCTCTTCCCATCCGTCACAGATCCATTCGATCCTTTCCCCGGGAAGGTGAGAAGGTGCAACGCTCATGCGGTCGCCCCTGGCGAAGCTCTACCCACCGTGGGGCCCCGATCAGCTTGCCTTGCCGTTTCTCCCAAGCACCTGGCGAGGGAGGGCCTCCACCCCTTCTTCCTCGCTGAGGTGGGCAGATCCGCCTCCGCCCCACCTAGAGACATCCCGAACCATTCAAAAACCACCGCCAAGAGTGAAGGTGCTGTGGAGAAGTAGATCGATGGAGGAGTACAACTACACGTGAGGATCGCAGTTTCCCCTGAAGCTAGCTAGGATGTTGGAGATACATTGGTTTGACAACAAGGACCAACTAGCGCGACGGCACATCCATGGCCAAATATCTACAACAGAGCTAAAGGCGTGATACTCCGGAGGGAGTCCACCGAGTACAGAGCTGCTCCTCGGGCATGGAGCAAACAGATTCACCGAATCCGATCGTGAGGGAGCGGTGGGAGTATCGATCCCGATGGAGCATCCACCGAGATTGAAGGATCGAGCATCTAAGGTCCGCTTGTGAGGGTGTCTGCCAGAGCGAGCCGTGGAGTTCCTCGACCAACACAACCTGCAAGAGGAGAAAAGGCTTGGTCCGACGATGCTTCCCCGCCATCGCCTCCCCGCCGCTCACATTGTCTCCGGCGGCTGGCCTCCGCCGAGGAATAGGAGGGGTTGCCCGCCCAATAGTCGGGCAGGTTGTGAATTGTCGAGGAGCTTAGGGTTGTCAGATTTGCAGGTTGTGAATTGTGTTTTGTGTTGTGTATTTTGAGAGTACTTTCAGATATGAATGTCTTTTGAATTTCAGATTTGCAGATTCAGCATATGAAGTATTTTATGAATTCTAGAGATCTATTTTTAGCACTTAAAAAATGTAGTTTCATAGGAGTATAAAAGTGCATAGTGTGATTTCAGAAGAAACGCAAGTTTCAGTTCAATAAGAAATCGCAAGTTCGGCCAGATAAGAAACTGCAACTTTCGTGAGGGTAGCTTATATTAACATGGCCTTTTCAAACAGGGTTAACATCATGTTGGAAGTTTTATTCATGGTCGAAAATGGAACTACCAGCCGTTAACATCTTCATATGATGCATAAAATGCACACAATGTCGAAAAAGTAAACAGTAGAAAACGAGGGACTAAGTTTTGGCAAGTGTTGTTGGATGGTTTTGGGCTGCCCTGCCTAGGCTTTCATTTTTAAATGGTAGCCCACCACTCCGGATGGGAGGTCCATAGGCCTGCTTGTATTTTCTTAGGGCCGCATGTATCGACCGCCTATGGACCTCCCATCCGAGGTTTTATTTTTGGCAACCCAATTTATGTATTTTTTGAAGAAAACGCAGAGGTCTGTTTCTATTTTTCTATATAAGAATAGGAACGCCAGTCCAACTTATCTTTCCTTCTAACTATATTATATATTTAAATTATTTTATATGTTGACTGCTTAGTTCACATAATTGGCAAAGATGACCGCCTCGCATCCCCCCCGCCACCACCTCCACCCACGCCCCGCCACTACCTCCACCTCGCCACCGACAATTGATAAGTCCGCATTCCCAGCCCACCAAGCAAAGCCGGTGGTTTCTGGTCACCACCAAATAAAACGAAAGTTCCATTAAAGAGCTGCCACGGGTAGAACCTCCTGAATATAAGATTTTCATGAGGCTGATCCTGAGCTGCCATCCACGCATCATACCTCGCTTAAAAGAATATTTTGGTGTAGAAAGTCTCAAACCAGATCTTCCGCTGCACGGATTTCCGGAAACAAAGTCATAGGCACGTAAGTTCAGATCTCCGCCACCCCCCGCCCCTCGACCGGCGCCTCCCCAGCAAGTCTGGCCCACTCCATGGAGTCGCCGCCATATCCACGGGAATGGCCGGAAGAGTGCAGATGTACAAGATGATCTCCAATGTCTACAAAGCC
>JAHIAM010010568.1:0-18673 GCA_021605205.1 Aegilops longissima | reverse complement strand
CCATCAACACTCATAGGTTTGGCCGATTCTCGCCTGCTTTGTGGACTATTACTCACCGCTTTGGGGTCCAGAGAGATTTTCATACTTGTTGAACCCCAACGTGCGCTTATGTGTCGGCCATCAACACTCACAGCTTTTTGCCGATTCTGGCCTGCTTCGTGGATTATTACTCACCGCTTTGGGGTCCCGAGTGATTTCCACGATTAACGAACCCCGGGGTCCGCTTACGTGTCGGGCCATCAACACTGCAGTTTTGGCCGATTCTCACCCATTTCTTAGACTATTACTCACCGCTTTGGGGTGCCGAGTTTATTTCCATAGTTTATGAACCCTAAGGTGCGCTTATGTGTCGGTCCATCAACACTCATAGGTTTGGCCGATTCTCGCCTGCTTGTGGACTATTACTCACCGCTTTGGGGTCCCGAGTCATTTTCATAGTTGTTGAACCCCAACGTGCGCTTTATGTGTCGGTCATCAACACTCAGCTTTTGGCCGATTCTCGCCCGCTTTCATGGACTATTACTCACCGTTTTGGGGTCCCGGAGTGATTTCCATAGTTGTTGAACCCCAAGGTGCGCTTATGTGTCGGTCATCAACACTCACAGTTTTGGCCGAATCTCGCCCATTTCATGGACTATTACTCACCGCTTTTAGGGTCCCGAGTGATTTCATAGTTAATGAACCCTAAGGTGCGCTTATGTGTCGGGTCATCAACACTCATAGTTTTGGCCGATTCTCGCCCGCTTTTGTGGACTATTACTCACCGCTTTGGGGTCTCGCGATTTCCATAGTTGTTGAACCCTAAGGTGCGCTTGTGTCGGCCATCAACACTCACAGCTTTGGCCGATTCTCGCCTGCTTGTGGACTATTACTCACCGCTTTGGGGTCCCGAGTCATTTCCAAAGTTGTTGAATCTCAACATCAACACTGCGTAGTTTTGGCCGATTCTCGCGTAGTTTTGGCCGATTCTCGCCTGCTTTTGGACTATTACTCACCGCTTTGGGGTCCAGGAGTGATTTCCATAGTTGTTGAACCCCAACGTGCGCTTATGTGCTCGGTCATCAACACTCACAGCTTTGGCCGATTCTCGCCCGCTTTCATGGACTATTACTCACCGCTTTGGGGTCCCGAGTCATTTCCAAAGTTGTTGAATCTCAAGCGCTTATATTACTGTTGGGGTCCATCAACAATCGTAGTTTTGGCCGATTCTCGCCCGCTTTGTGGACTATTACTCACCGCTTTGGGGTCCATGAGTGATTTACATACTTGTTGAACCCCAACGTGCGCTTATGTGTCGGCCATCAACACTCACAGTTTTGCCGATTCTGCCCTGCTTGTGGATTATTACTCACCGCTTTGGGGTCCCGAGTGATTTCACGATTAACGAACCCTGGGTCCGCTTACGTGTCGGTCATCAACACTCGCAGTTTTGGCCGATTCTGACCCATTTCTTAGACTATTACTCACCGCTGTGGGGTGCCGTTGATTTCCATAGTTTATGAACCCCAAGGTGCGCTTATGTGTCGGCCATCAACACTCATAGGTTTGGCCGATTCTGCCTGCTTGTGGACTATTACTCACCGCTTTGGGGTCCAGAGAGATTTCCATACTTGTTGAACCCCAATGTGCGCTTATGTGTCGGCCATCAACACTCACAGTTTTTGCCGATTCTCGCCTGCTTCGTGGACTATTACTCACCGCTTTGGGGTCCCGAGTGATTTCACGATTAACGAACCCTGGGTCCGCTTACGTGTCGGTCATCAACACTGCAGTTTTGGCCGATTCTCACCCATTTCTTAGACTATTACTCACCGCTAGGGGTGCCGGAGCGATTTCCATAGTTTATGAACCCCAAGGTGCGCTTATGTGTCGGTCATCAACACTCATAGGTTTGGCCGATTCTGCCCGCTTGTGGGACTATTACTCACCGCTTTGGGGTCCAGAGAGATTTTCATACTTGTTGAACCCCAATGTGCGCTTATGTGTCGGTCATCAACACTCACAGCTTTTGCCGATTCTCGCCCGCTTCGTGGACTATTACTCACCGTTTTGGGGTCCCGAGTGATTTCCACGATTAACGAAACCTGGGGTCCGCTTACGTGTCGGTCATCAACACTCACAGTTTTGGCCGATTCTGGCCCGTTTCTTGGACTATTACTCACCGTTTTGGGGCCCCGGAGTCATTTCCATAGTTTATGAACCCCAAGGTGCGCTTATGTGTCGGTCATCAACACTCATAGGTTTGGCCGATTCTTCGGACCTCACCGCTTTCCAGGACTATTACTCACCGCTTATGGGGTCCACTCAGTTTTTGCCGATTCTATAGTTTGTTGAACCCCAACCCCAAGGTGCGCTTTCATGTGTCGGTCATCAACACTCACAGTTTTGGCCGATTCTCGCCTGCTTTGCTTTCGTGGACTATTACTCACCGCTTTGGGGTCCCGAGTCATTTCCATAGTTGTTGAACCCCAAGGTGCGCTTATGTGTGGCCATCAACACTCAGCAGTTTTGGCCGATTCTGCCCGCTTTCTGGACTATTACTCACCGCTTTGGGGTCTCGGCGATTTCCATAGTTGTTGAACCCCAAGGTGCGCTTATGTGTCGGGCCATCAACACTCACAGTTTTGGCCGATTCTCGCCCGCTTGTGGACTATTACTCACCGTTTTGGGGTCCCGGAGTCATTTCCAAAGTTGTTGAATCTCAAGGTGCGCTTATGTGTCGGTCATCAACAATCGTAGTTTTGGCCGATTCTGGCCCGTTTTGTGGACTATTACTCACTGTTTTGGGGTCCAGGAGTGATTTCCATAGTTGTTGAACCCCAACGTGCGCTTATGTGTCGGTCATCAACACTCACAGTTTTGGCCGATTCTGGCCCGTTTCATGGACTATTACTCACCGTTTTGGGGTCCCGGAGTCATTTCCAAAGGTTGAATCTCAAGGCGCGCTTATGTGTCGGTCATCAACAATCGCAGTTTTGGCCGATTCTGGCCCGTTTTGTGGACTATTACTCACTGCTTTGGGGTCCATGAGTGATTTACATACTTGTTGAACCCCAACGTGCGCTTATGTGTCGGGCCATCAACACTCACAGTTTTTGCCGATTCTGGCCTGCTTCGTGGATTATTACTCACCGCTTTGGGGTCCCGAGTGATTTCACGATTAACGAACCCCGGGGTCCGCTTTCGTGTCGGTCATCAACACTCGCAGTTTTGGCCGATTCTTGCCCGTTTCTTGGACTATTACTCACCGCTAGGGGTGCCGGGCGATTTTTCCATAGTTTATGAACCCCAAGGTGCGCTTATGTGTCGGCCATCAACACTCATAGGTTTGGCCGATTCTGGCCTGCTTGTGGACTATTACTCACCGCTTTGGGGTCCAGAGAGATTTTCATACTTGTTGAACCCCAACGTGCGCTTATGTGTCGGCCATCAACACTCACAGTTTTTGCCGATTCTGCCCGCTTCGTGGATTATTACTCACCGCTTTGGGGTCCCGAGTGATTTCACGATTAACGAACCCTCGGGTCCGCTTACGTGTCGGTCATCAACACTCGCAGTTTTGGCCGATTCTCGACCCATTTCTTAGACTATTACTCACCGCTGTGGGTGCCGGGCGATTTCCATAGTTTATGAACCCTAAGGTGCGCTTTATGTGTCGGCCATCAACACTCATAGGTTTGGCCGATTCTGCCCGCTTTCGTGGACTATTACTCACCGCTTTGGGGTCCAGAGAGATTTTCATAGTTGTTGAACCCCAACGTGCGCTTTATGTGTCGGTCATCAACACTCACAGTTTTGGCCGATTCTGCCTGCTTCGTGGACTATTACTCACTGCTTTGGGGTCCCGAGTGATTTCATAGTTAACGAACCCCAACGGGTCCGCTTATGTGTCGGTCATCAACACTCACAGCTTTTGGCCGATTCTCGCCCATTTCTTAGACTATTACTCACCGCTTTGGGGTGCCGGAGTGATTTCCATAGTTTATGAACCCTAAGGTGCGCTTATGTGTCGGTCATCAACACTCATAGGTTTGGCCGATTCTGCCTGCTTTGTGGACTATTACTCACCGCTTTGGGGTCTCGAGTCATTTCCATAGTTGTTGAACCCCAAGGTGCGCTTATGTGTCGGTCATCAACACTCACAGTTTTGGCCGATTCTCGCCTGCTTCGTGGACTATTACTCACCGCTTTGGGGTCCCGAGTCATTTCCAAAGTTGTTGAATCTCAAGGTGCGCTTTGGCCGATGTGTCGGCCATCAACAATCGTAGTTTTGGCTTATTCTCGCCCGCTTTGTGGACTATTACTCACCGCTTTGGGGTCCAGGAGTGATTTCCATAGTTGTTGAACCCCAACGTGCGCTTATGTGCTGGTCATCAACACTCACAGTTTTCGCCGATTCTGGCCCGTTTCGTGGACTATTACTCACCGTTTTGGGGTCCCGGATCATTTCCAAAGGTTGAATCTCAAGGAGCGCTTATGTGTCGGTCATCAACAATCGCAGTTTTGGCCGATTCTGGCCCGTTTTGTGGACTATTACTCACTGTTTTGGGGTCCATGAGTGATTTACATACTTGTTGAACCCCAACGTGCGCTTATGTGTCGGTCATCAACACTCACAGCTTTTGGCCGATTCTCGCCTGCTTCGTGGATTATTACTCACCGCTTTGGGGTCCCGAGTCATTTCACGATTAACGAACCCTGGGTCCGCTTACGTGTCGGTCATCAACACTCGCAGTTTTGGCCGATTCTCGACCCATTTCTTAGACTATTACTCACCGCTAGGGGTGCCGTGTTTATTTCCATAGTTTATGAACCCCAAGGTGCGCTTATGTGTCGGTCATCAACACTCATAGGTTTGGCCGATTCTCGCCTGCTTTACTCACCGCTGTGGACTATTACTCACCGCTTTGGGGTCCAGAGAGATTTTCATACTTGTTGAACCCCAATGTGCGCTTATGTGTCGGCCATCAACACTCAAGCTTTTTGCCGATTCTGGCCCGCTTCGTGGATTATTACTCACTGCTTTGGGGTCCCGAGTGATTTACACGATTAACGAACCCTGGGTCCGCTTACGTGTCGGTCATCAACACTGCAGTTTTGGCCGATTCTGACCCATTTCTTAGACTATTACTCACCGCTAGGGGTGCCGTTTATTTCCATAGTTTATGAACCCTAAGGTGCGCTTATGTGTCGGCCATCAACACTCATAGGTTTGGCCGATTCTGCCCTGCTTGTGGACTATTACTCACCGCTTTGGGGTCCCAGAGTCATTACCATAGTTTTGAACCCTAAGGTGCGCTTTATGTGTCGGTCATCAACAATCGCAGTTTTGGCCGATTCTCGCCTGCTTTCATGGACTATTACTCACTGCTTTGGGGTCCCGATTTCCATAGTTGTTGAACCCCAAGGTGCGCTTATGTGTCGGTCATCAACAATCACAGTTTTGTCCGATTCTGCCCATTTCATGGACTATTACTCACTGTTTTAGGGTTCCGGAGTGATTTCACTATTAATTGAACCTAGGGTCCGCTTACGTGTCGGTCATCAACACTGCAGTTTTGGCCGATTCTCGCCCGCTTTTGGACTATTACTCACCGCTTTGGGGTCTCGAGCGATTTCCATAGTTGTTGAACCCCAAGGTGCGCTTATGTGTCGGCCATCAACACTCACAGCTTTTGGCCGATTCTCGCCTGCTTTCGTGGACTATTACTCACCGTTTTGGGGTCCCAGAGTCATTTCCAAAGTTGTTGAATCTCAAGGTGCGCTTATGTGCCGGTCATCAACACTCGCAGTTTTGGCCGATTCTCGCCTGCTTTTGACTATTACTCACCGCTAGGGGTCTCGGAGCGATTTCCATAGTTGTTGAACCTCAAGGTGCGCTTATGTGTCGGGCCATCAACACTCACAGTTTTGGCCGATTCTGCCTGCTTGTGGACTATTACTCACCGTTTTGGGGTCCCGAGTCATTTCCAAAGTTGTTGAATCTCAAGGTGCGCTTATGTGCCGGTCATCAACAATCGTAGTTTTGGCTGATTCTCGCCCGCTTTGTGGACTATTACTCACCGCTTTGGGGTCCAGGAGTGATTTCATAGTTGTTGAACCCCAACGTGCGCTTATGTGTCTGGTCATCAACACTCACTGCTTTGGCCGATTCTCGCCCGCTTTCATGGACTATTACTCACCGCTTTGGGGTCCCGATCATTTCCAGTTGTTGAATCTCAAGGAGCGCTTATGTGTCGGTCATCAACAATCGCAGTTTTGGCCGATTCTGGCCCGTTTTGTGGACTATTACTCACTGTTTTGGGGTCCATGAGTGATTTACATACTTGTTGAACCCCAACGTGCGCTTATGTGTCGGCCATCAACACTCACAGCTTTTTGCCGATTCTCGCCCGCTTGTGGATTATTACTCACCGCTTTGGGGTCCCGAGTCATTTCCACGATTAACGAACCCCGGGTCCGCTTACGTGTCGGTCATCAACACTCGCAGTTTTGGCCGATTCTCACCCATTTCTTAGACTATTACTCACCGCTAGGGGTGCCGTTTATTTCATAGTTTATGAACCCTAAGGTGCGCTTATGTGTCGGTCATCAACACTCATAGGTTTGGCCGATTCTCGCCTGCTTGTGGACTATTACTCACCGCTAGGGGTCCAGAGAGATTTTCATACTTGTTGAACCCCAATGTGCGCTTATGTGTCGGCCATCAACACTCACAGCTTTTGCCGATTCTGGCCCGCTTCGTGGATTATTACTCACTGCTTTGGGGTCCCGGAGTGATTTCACGATTAACTAACCCTGGGGTCCGCTTACGTGTCGGTCATCAACACTGCAGTTTTGGCCGATTCTCACCCATTTCTTAGACTATTACTCACCGCTAGGGGTGCCGGCGATTTCCATAGTTTATGAACCCTAAGGTGCGCTTATGTGTCGGCCATCAACACTCATAGGTTTGGCCGATTCTGGCCTGCTTGTGGACTATTACTCACCGCTTTGGGGTCCCAGAGTCATTACCATAGTTTTTGAACCCTAAGGTGCGCTTATGTGTCGGTCATCAACAATCGCAGTTTTGGCCGATTCTCGCCCGCTTTCATGGACTATTACTCACCGCTTTGGGGTCCCGGTTATTTCCATAGTTGTTGAACCCTAAGGTGCGCTTTATGTGTCGGTTATCAACAATCACAGCTTTTGTCCGATTCTCGCCCATTTCATGGACTATTACTCACTGCTTTAGGGTTCCGGAGTGATTTCCACTATTAACGAAACCTAGGGTCCGCTTACGTGTCGGTCATCAACACTGCAGTTTTGGCCGATTCTCGCCCGCTTTTGGACTATTACTCACCGCTAGGGGTCTCGGTTATTTCCATAGTTGTTGAACCCTAAGGTGCGCTTATGTGTCGGCCATCAACACTCACAGCTTTGGCCGATTCTCGCCTGCTTGTGGACTATTACTCACCGCTTTGGGGTCCCGAGTCATTTCCAAAGTTGTTGAATCTCAAGGTGCGCTTATGTGCCGGCCATCAACACTCGCAGTTTTGGCCGATTCTCGCCCGCTTTTGGACTATTACTCACCGCTAGGGGTCTCGGTTTATTTCCATAGTTGTTGAACCTCAAGGTGCGCTTTATGTGTCGGTCATCAACACTCACAGCTTTGGCCGATTCTGCCTGCTTGTGGACTATTACTCACCGCTTTGGGGTCCCGAGTCATTTCCAAAGTTGTTGAATCTCAAGGTGCGCTTTATGTGCCGGCCATCAACAATCGTAGTTTTGGCTGATTCTCGCCCGCTTTGTGGACTATTACTCACCGCTTTGGGGTCCAGGAGTGATTTCCATAGTTGTTGAACCCCAACGGCTTTTATGTGCTGGTCATCAACACTCACTGCTTTTGCCGATTCTCGCCCGCTTTCATGGACTATTACTCACCGTTTTGGGGTCCCGGATCATTTCCAAAGGTTGAATCTCAAGGAGCGCTTATGTGTCGGTCATCAACAATCGCAGTTTTGGCCGATTCTGGCCTGTTTTGTGGACTATTACTCACTGTTTTGGGGTCCATGAGTGATTTACATACTTGTTGAACCCCAACGTGCGCTTATGTGTCGGTCATCAACACTCACAGTTTTTGCCGATTCTGGCCCGTTTCGTGGATTATTACTCACTGTTTTGGGGTCCCGGAGTCATTTCCACGATTAATGAACCCTGGGGTCCGTTTACGTGTCGGTCATCAACACTCGCAGTTTTGGCCGATTCTGACCCATTTCTTAGACTATTACTCACCGCTAGGGGTGCCGGTTTATTTCATAGTTTATGAACCCCAAGGTGCGCTTATGTGTCGGTCATCAACACTCATAGGTTTGGCCGATTCTGCCTGCTTTCGTGGACTATTACTCACCGCTAGGGGTCCAGAGAGATTTTCATACTTGTTGAACCCCAATGTGCGCTTATGTGTCGGCCATCAACACTCACAGCTTTTGCCGATTCTCGCCCGCTTCGTGGATTATTACTCACCGCTTTGGGGTCCCGGAGTGATTTCACGATTAACTAACCCTGGGTCCGCTTACGTGTCGGTCATCAACACTCGCAGTTTTGGCCGATTCTCGACCCATTTCTTAGACTATTACTCACCGCTAGGGGTGCCGGGCGATTTCCATAGTTTATGAACCCTAAGGTGCGCTTATGTGTCGGTCATCAACACTCATAGGTTTGGCCGATTCTGGCCTGCTTTCATGGACTATTACTCACCGCTTTGGGGTCCCAGAGTCATTTCCATAGTTTTTGAACCCCAAGGTGCGCTTTTATGTGTCGGGCATCAACAATCGCAGTTTTGGCCGATTCTCGCCTGCTTTCATGGACTATTACTCACCGCTTTGGGGTCCCGGAGTGATTTCCATAGTTGTTGAACCCTAAGGTGCGCTTTATGTGTCGGTATCAACAATCACAGCTTTTGTCCGATTCTGTTTCATGACTATTACTCACTGCTTTAGGGATTCCGGAGTGATTTCATTAACGGAACCTAGGGTCCGCTTACGTGTCGGCCATCAACACTCATAGGTTTGGCCGATTCTCGCCCGCTTTCATGGACTATTACTCACCGCTTTGGGGTCCCGAGTCATTTCCATAGTTGTTGAACCCCAAGGTGCGCTTATGTGTCGGTCATCAACAATCGCAGCTTTGGCCGATTCTCGCCCGCTTTCATGGACTATTACTCACTGCTTTGGACTATTAACCTCACCGCTTTATGGGTCAACAATCACAGCTTTGTCCGATTTCCCATTTCATGGACTATTACTCACTGCTTTAGGGTTCCGAGTGATTTCCACTATTAACGGAACCTAGGGTCCGCTTATGTGTCGGTCATCAACACTCGCAGTTTTGGCCGATTCTGCCCGCTTTTGGACTATTACTCACCGCTAGGGGTCTCGAGTGATTTCCATAGTTGTTGAACCCTCAAGGTGCGCTTTATGTGTCGGCCATCAACACTCACAGCTTTTGGCCGATTCTCGCCCGCTTGTGGACTATTACTCACCGCTTTGGGGTCCCGAGTCATTTCCAAAGTTGTTGAATCTCAAGGTGCGCTTATGTGCCGGCCATCAACACTCGCAGTTTTGGCCGATTCTCGCCCGCTTTTGGACTATTACTCACCGCTAGGGGTCTCGTTGATTTCCATAGTTGTTGAACCCAAGGTGCGCTTTATGTGTCGGTCATCAACACTCACAGTTTTGGCCGATTCTGCCTGCTTGTGGACTATTACTCACCGCTTTGGGGTCCCGAGTCATTTCCAAAGTTGTTGAATCTCAAGGTGCGCTTTATGTGCCGGGCCATCAACAATCGTAGTTTTGGCTGATTCTCGCCCGCTTTGTGGACTATTACTCACCGCTTTGGGGTCCAGGAGTGATTTATAGTTGTTGAACCCCAACGTGCGCTTATGTGCTGGTCATCAACACTCACTGCTTTGGCCGATTCTCGCCCGCTTTCATGGACTATTACTCACCGCTTTGGGGTCCCGATCATTTCCAAAGGTTGAATCTCAAGGAGCGCTTATGTGTCGGTCATCAACAATCGCAGTTTTGGCCGATTCTGGCCCGTTTTGTGGACTATTACTCACTGTTTTGGGGTCCATGAGTGATTTACATACTTGTTGAACCCCAACGTGCGCTTATGTGTCGGTCATCAACACTCACAGTTTTTGCCGATTCTCGCCTGCTTGTGGATTATTACTCACCGCTTTGGGGTCCCGAGTCATTTCCACGATTAATGAACCCTGGGGTCCGTTTACGTGTCGGTCATCAACACTCGCAGTTTTGGCCGATTCTGACCCATTTCTTAGACTATTACTCACCGTTGTGGGGTGCCGAAGCGATTTCCATAGTTTATGAACCCTAAGGTGCGCTTATGTGTCGGCCATCAACACTCATAGGTTTGGCCGATTCTGGCCTGCTTGTGGACTATTACTCACCGCTAGGGGTCCAGAGAGATTTTCATACTTGTTGAACCCCAATGTGCGCTTATGTGTCGGCCATCAACACTCACAGCTTTTGCCGATTCTGGTCCGCTTTCGTGGATTATTACTCACCGCTTTGGGGTCCCGGAGTGATTTCACGATTAACTAACCCTGGGTCCGCTTACGTGTCGGTCATCAACACTGCAGCTTTTTGGCCGATTCTCGACCCATTTCTTAGACTATTACTCACCGCTAGGGGTGCCGTTTATTTCCATAGTTTATGAACCCTAAGGTGCGCTTATGTGTCGGCCATCAACACTCATAGGTTTGGCCGATTCTCGCCTGCTTGTGGACTATTACTCACCGCTTTGGGGTCCCAGAGTCATTACCATAGTTTTTGAACCCCAAGGTGCGCTTTATGTGTCGGTCATCAACAATCGCAGTTTTGGCCGATTCTCGCCTGCTTTCATGGACTATTACTCACTGCTTTGGGGTCCCGGCGATTTCCATAGTTGTTGAACCCCAAGGTGCGCTTTATGTGTCGGTTATCAACAATCACAGCTTTTGTCCGATTCTCGCCCATTTCATGGACTATTACTCACTGCTTTAGGGTTCCGGAGTGATTTCACTATTAACGGAACCTAGGGTCCGCTTACGTGTCGGCCATCAACACTGCAGTTTTGGCCGATTCTCGCCCGCTTTTGACTATTACTCACCGCTAGGGGTCTCAAGCGATTTCCATAGTTGTTGAACCCCAAGGTGCGCTTATGTGTCGGCCATCAACACTCACAGCTTTGGCCGATTCTCGCCTGCTTGTGGACTATTACTCACCGTTTTGGGGTCCCAGAGTCATTTCCAAAGTTGTTGAATCTCAAGGTGCGCTTATGTGCCGGTCATCAACACTCGCAGTTTTGGCCGATTCTCGCCCGCTTTTGGACTATTACTCACCGCTAGGGGTCTCGGTTATTTCCATAGTTGTTGAACCCTAAGGCGCTTATGTGTCGCCATCAACACTCACAGTTTTCACCGATTCTGGCCTGCTTGTGGACTATTACTCACCGCTTTGGGGTCCCGAGTCATTTCCAAAGTTGTTGAATCTCAAGGTGCGCTTATGTGCCGGCCATCAACAATCGTAGTTTTGGCCGATTCTCGCCCGCTTTGTGGACTATTACTCACCGCTTTGGGGTCCAGGAGTGATTTATAGTTGTTGAACCCCAACGTGCGCTGCGCTTATGTGCTGGTCATCAACACTCACTGCTTTTGGCCGATTCTCGCCCGCTTTCATGGACTATTACTCACCGCTTTGGGGTCCCGATCATTTCCAAAGGTTGAATCTCAAGGAGCGCTTATGTGTCGGGCCATCAACAATCGCAGTTTTGGCCGATTCTCGCCTGCTTTGTGGACTATTACTCACCGCTTTGGGGTCCATGAGTGATTTACATACTTGTTGAACCCCAACGTGCGCTTTATGTGTCGGTCATCAACACTCACAGCTTTTGCCGATTCTGCCCCGCTTCGTGGATTATTACTCACCGCTTTGGGGTCCCGAGTCATTTCCACGATTAACGAACCCTGGGTCCGCTTACGTGTCGGTCATCAACACTGCAGTTTTGGCCGATTCTGACCCATTTCTTAGACTATTACTCACCGCTTTGGGTGCCGTTTATTTCATAGTTTATGAACCCCAAGGTGCGGTTATGTGTCGGTCATCAACACTCATAGGTTTGGCCGATTCTCGCCTGCTTGTGGACTATTACTCACCGCTAGGGGTCCAGAGAGATTTTCATACTTGTTGAACCCCAATGTGCGCTTATGTGTCGGCCATCAACACTCACAGCTTTTGCCGATTCTGGTCCGCTTTCGTGGATTATTACTCACTGCTTTGGGGTCCTGAGTGATTTCACGATTAACGAACCCCGGGGTCCGCTTACGTGTCGGGCCATCAACACTCGCAGTTTTGGCCGATTCTCACCCATTTCTTAGACTATTACTCACCGCTAGGGGTGCCGGGCGATTTCCATAGTTTATGAACCCTAAGGTGCGCTTATGTGTCGGCCATCAACACTCATAGGTTTGGCCGATTCTCGCCTGCTTGTGGACTATTACTCACCGCTTTGGGGTCCCAGAGTCATTACCATAGTTTTTGAACCCTAAGGTGCGCTTTATGTGTCGGTCATCAACAATCGCAGTTTTGGCCGATTCTCGCCCGCTTCATGGACTATTACTCACCGCTTTGGGGTCCCGGTTATTTCCATAGTTGTTGAACCCCAAGGTGCGCTTTATGTGTCGGTTATCAACAATCACAGCTTTTGTCCGATTCTCGCCCATTTCATGGACTATTACTCACTGCTTTAGGGTTCCGAGTGATTTCACTATTAACGGAACCTAGGGTCCGCTTACGTGTCGGTCATCAACACTCGCAGTTTTGGCCGATTCTCGCCCGCTTTTGGACTATTACTCACCGCTAGGGGTCTCGAGCGATTTCCATAGTTGTTGAACCCCAAGGTGCGCTTTATGTGTCGGCCATCAACACTCACAGCCACGATTCTCGCCTGCTTGTGGACTATTACTCACCGCTTTGGGGTCCCGAGTCATTTCCAAAGTTGTTGAATCTCAAGGTGCGCTTATGTGCCGGCCATCAACACTCGCAGTTTTGGCCGATTCTCGCCCGCTTTTGGACTATTACTCACCGCTAGGGGTCTCGCGATTTCCATAGTTGTTGAACCTCAAGGTGCGCTTATGTGCCGGCCATCAACACTCACAGCTTTCACGATTCTGCCTGCTTGTGGACTATTACTCACCGCTTTGGGGTCCCGAGTCATTTCCAAAGTTGTTGAATCTCAAGGTGCGCTTATGTGCCGGCCATCAACAATCGTAGTTTTGGCTGATTCTCGCCCGCTTTGTGGACTATTACTCACCGCTTTGGGGTCCAGGAGTGATTTATAGTTGTTGAACCCCAACGTGCGCTTTGTTATGTGCTGGTCATCAACACTCACTGCTTTTGGCCGATTCTCGCCCGCTTCATGGACTATTACTCACCGCTTTGGGGTCCCGATCATTTCCAAAGGTTGAATCTCAAGGAGCGCTTTATGTGTCGGTCATCAACAATCGCAGTTTTGGCCGATTCTCGCCTGCTTTTGTGGACTATTACTCACCGCTTTGGGGTCCATGAGTGATTTACATACTTGTTGAACCCCAACGTGCGCTTATGTGTCGGGCCATCAACACTCACAGCTTTTTGCCGATTCTGGCCTGCTTCGTGGATTATTACTCACCGCTTTGGGGTCCCGAGTCATTTCCACGATTAACGAACCCTCGGGTCCGCTTACGTGTCGGTCATCAACACTGCAGTTTTGGCCGATTCTGACCCATTTCTTAGACTATTACTCACCGCTGGGGTGCCGGCGATTTCCATAGTTTATGAACCCTAAGGTGCGGTTATGTGTCGGTCATCAACACTCATAGGTTTGGCCGATTCTCGCCTGCTTGTGGACTATTACTCACCGCTAGGGGTCCAGAGAGATTTTCATACTTGTTGAACCCCAATGTGCGCTTATGTGTCGGCCATCAACACTCACAGCTTTTGCCGATTCTGGTCCGCTTCGTGGATTATTACTCACTGCTTTGGGGTCCCGAGTGATTTCACGATTAACGAACCCCGGGGTCCGCTTACGTGTCGGTCATCAACACTGCAGTTTTGGCCGATTCTCGACCCATTTCTTAGACTATTACTCACCGCTAGGGGTGCCGCGATTTCCATAGTTTATGAACCCTAAGGTGCGCTTATGTGTCGGTCATCAACACTCATAGGTTTGGCCGATTCTCGCCTGCTTGTGGACTATTACTCACCGCTTTGGGGTCCCAGAGTCATTACCATAGTTTTTGAACCCTAAGGTGCGCTTTATGTGTCGGTCATCAACAATCGCAGTTTTGGCCGATTCTCGCCCGCTTTCATGGACTATTACTCACTGCTTTGGGGTCCCGGCGATTTCATAGTTGTTGAACCCCAAGGTGCGCTTTATGTGTCGGTTATCAACAATCACAGCTTTTGTCCGATTCTCGCCCATTTCATGGACTATTACTCACTGCTTTAGGGTTCCGAGTGATTTCACTATTAACGGAACCTAGGGTCCGCTTACGTGTCGGCCATCAACACTGCAGTTTTGGCCGATTCTGCCCCGCTTTTGACTATTACTCACCGCTAGGGGTCTCGGCGATTTCCATAGTTGTTGAACCCCAAGGTGCGCTTATGTGTCGGCCATCAACACTCACAGTTTTCTACGATTCTCGCCTGCTTGTGGACTATTACTCACCGCTTTGGGGTCCCAGAGTCATTTCCAAAGTTGTTGAATCTCAAGGTGCGCTTATGTGCCGGCCATCAACACTCGCAGTTTTGGCCGATTCTGCCCGCTTTTGGACTATTACTCACCGCTAGGGGTCTCGGCGATTTCCATAGTTGTTGAACCTCAAGGTGCGCTTTATGCGCCGGTCATCAACACTCACAGCTTTTCGCCGATTCTGCCTGCTTGTGGACTATTACTCACCGCTTTGGGGTCCCGAGTCATTTCCAAAGTTGTTGAATCTCAAGGTGCGCTTATGTGCCGGCCATCAACAATCGTAGTTTTGGCTGATTCTCGCCCGCTTTGTGGACTATTACTCACCGCTTTGGGGTCCAGGAGTGATTTCATAGTTGTTGAACCCCAACGTGCGCTTATGTGCTGGTCATCAACACTCACTGCTTTGGCCGATTCTCGCCCGCTTCATGGACTATTACTCACCGCTTTGGGGTCCCGATCATTTCCAAAGGTTGAATCTCAAGGAGCGCTTTATGTGTCGGTCATCAACAATCGCAGTTTTGGCCGATTCTCGCCTGCTTTTCTGGACTATTACTCACCGCTTTGGGGTCCATGAGTGATTTACATACTTGTTGAACCCCAACGCCTGCGCTTTATGTGTCGGTCATCAACACTCACAGCTTTTGCCGATTCTGGCCTGCTTGCTTGGGATTATTACTCACCGCTTTGGGGTCCCGAGTCATTTCCACGATTAACGAACCCTGGGTCCGCTTACGTGTCGGTCATCAACACTCGCAGTTTTGGCCGATTCTGACCCATTTCTTAGACTATTACTCACCGCTGGGGGTGCCGGGTTATTTCCATAGTTTATGAACCCTAAGGTGCGGTATGTGTCGGTCATCAACACTCATAGGTTTGGCCGATTCTGCCCGCTTGTGGACTATTACTCACCGCTAGGGGTCCAGAGAGATTTTCATACTTGTTGAACCCCAATGTGCGCTTATGTGTCGGCCATCAACACTCACAGCTTTTTGCCGATTCTGGTCCGCTTCGTGGATTATTACTCACTGCTTTGGGGTCCCGAGTGATTTCACGATTAACGAACCCTGGGGTCCGCTTACGTGTCGGTCATCAACACTGCAGCTTTTGGCCGATTCTCACCCATTTCTTAGACTATTACTCACCGCTAGGGGTGCCGGGCGATTTCCATAGTTTATGAACCCCAAGGTGCGCTTTATGTGTCGGCCATCAACACTCATAGGTTTGGCCGATTCTGCCTGCTTGTGGACTATTACTCACCGTTTTGGGGTCCCAGAGTCATTACCATAGTTTTTGAACCCCAAGGTGCGCTTATGTGTCGGTCATCAACAATCGCAGTTTTGGCCGATTCTCGCCTGCTTTCATGGACTATTACTCACTGCTTTGGGGTCCCGGTTATTTCCATAGTTGTTGAACCCTAAGGTGCGCTTTATGTGTCGGTTATCAACAATCACAGCTTTTGTCCGATTCTCGCCCATTTCATGGACTATTACTCACTGCTTTAGGGTTCCGGAGTGATTTCACTATTAACGGAACCTAGGGTCCGCTTACGTGTCGGTCATCAACACTGCAGTTTTGGCCGATTCGCCCGCTTTTGACTATTACTCACCGCTAGGGGGTCTCGCGATTTTCCATAGTTGTTGAACCCCAAGGTGCGCTTATGTGTCGGCCATCAACACTCACAGCTTTTGGCCGATTCTCGCCTGCTTGTGGACTATTACTCACCGCTTTGGGGTCCCGAGTCATTTCCAAAGTTGTTGAATCTCAAGGTGCGCTTATGTGCCGGCCATCAACACTCACAGCTTTTGGCCGATTCTCGCCCGCTTTTGGACTATTACTCACCGCTAGGGGTCTCGTTTATTTCCATAGTTGTTGAACCCTCAAGGTGCGCTTTATGCGCTCGGTCATCAACACTCACAGTTTTCGCCGATTCTCGCCTGCTTGTGGGACTATTACTCACCGCTTTGGGGTCCCGAGTCATTTCCAAAGTTGTTGAATCTCAAGGTGCGCTTATGTGCCGGGCCATCAACAATCGTAGTTTTGGCTGATTCTCGCCCGCTTTGTGGACTATTACTCACCGCTTTGGGGTCCAGAGTGATTTATAGTTGTTGAACCCCAACGTGCGCTTATGTGCTGGTCATCAACACTCACTGCTTTTGGCCGATTCTCGCCCGCTTCGTGCTTGGGACTATTACTCACCGCTTTGGGGTCCAACACTCGCATCATTTCCAAAGGTTGAATCTCAAGGAGCGCTTTATGTGTCGGGCCATCAACAATCGCAGTTTTGGCCGATTCTCGCCTGCTTTGTGGACTATTACTCACCGCTTTGGGGTCCATGAGTGATTTACATACTTGTTGAACCCCAACGTGCGCTTATGTGTCGGCCATCAACACTCACACAGCTTTTGCCGATTCTGCCTGCTTTCGTGGATTATTACTCACCGCTTTGGGGTCCGGAGTCATTTCACGATTAACGAACCCTCGGGTCCGCTTACGTGTCGGTCATCAACACTGCAGCTTTGGCCGATTCTGACCCATTTCTTAGACTATTACTCACCGCTTGGGGTGCCGGGCGATTTCCATAGTTTATGAACCCTAAGGTGCGGTTATGTGTCGGCCATCAACACTCATAGGTTTGGCCGATTCTCGCCTGCTTGTGGACTATTACTCACCGCTAGGGGTCCAGAGAGATTTTCATACTTGTTGAACCCCAATGTGCGCTTATGTGTCGGCCATCAACACTCACAGCTTTTTGCCGATTCTGGTCCGCTTCGTGGATTATTACTCACTGCTTTGGGGTCCCGAGTGATTTCACGATTAACGAACCCTGGGATCCGTTTACGTGTCGGTCATCAACACTCGCAGTTTTGGCCGATTCTGACCCATTTCTTAGACTATTACTCACCGTTGTGGGGTGCCGAAGCGATTTCCATAGTTTATGAACCCCAAGGTGCGCTTTATGTGTCGGGCCATCAACACTCATAGGTTTGGCCGATTCTGGCCCGTTTCATGGACTATTACTCACCGTTTTGGGGTCCCAGAGTCATTACCATAGTTTTTGAACCCCAAGGTGCGCTTATGTGTCGGTCATCAACAATCGCAGTTTTGGCCGATTCTGGCCCGTTTCATGGACTATTACTCACTGTTTTGGGGTCCCGGAGTGATTTCCATAGTTGTTGAACCCCAAGGTGCGCTTATGTGTCGGTTATCAACAATCACAGTTTTGTCCGATTCTGGCCCATTTCATGGACTATTACTCACTGTTTTAGGGTTCCGGAGTGATTTCCCACTATTAACGGAACCTAGGGTCCGTTTACGTGTCGGTCATCAACACTCGCAGTTTTGGCCGATTCGCCCGCTTTTGACTATTACTCACCGCTAGGGGTCTCAAGCGATTTCCATAGTTGTTGAACCCTAAGGTGCGCTTATGTGTCGGCCATCAACACTCACAGCTTTCGCCGATTCTCGCCTGCTTGTGGACTATTACTCACCGCTTTGGGGTCCCGAGTCATTTCCAAAGTTGTTGAATCTCAAGGTGCGCTTTATGTGCCGGCCATCAACACTCGCAGTTTTGGCCGATTCTGGCCCGCTTTTGGACTATTACTCACCGCTAGGGGTCTCGTTTATTTCCATAGTTGTTGAACCCTAAGGTGCGCTTTATGTGCTCGGTCATCAACACTCACAGTTTTGGCCGATTCTGGCCTGCTTGTGGACTATTACTCACCGTTTTGGGGTCCCGGAGTCATTTCCAAAGTTGTTGAATCTCAAGGTGCGCTTATGTGCCGGGCCATCAACAATCGTAGTTTTGGCTGATTCTCGCCCGCTTTGTGGACTATTACTCACCGCTTTGGGGTCCAGGAGTGATTTATAGTTGTTGAACCCCAACGTGCGCTTATGTGCT
>JAHIAM010010567.1:0-10562 GCA_021605205.1 Aegilops longissima | reverse complement strand
GGTGTATAGCTCCCAACCGAACTGGATGGATTCTTTGATAGGAAGAAAATGAGCCACTTTAGTAAGCTTGTCAATGACAACGAAGATAGCATCATTTCCACGCTTGACTTTGGAAAAACCATAAGTCCATTTCAATATGATCAAACTTCCATTCGGAATAGCAAGAGGTTGAGGGACCAGGGCTTTGGTTTCGCTTTCACTTTCCCAAACATCACACTCATTCACAATTGAGCAATTTCGCCATTCGAGTCCACCAATATGACTGCTTGAGGTCATGGTACATCTTCGCATTTCCGTGATGAATGGATAGAAGGAATTGTGAGCCTCGCTCATAATGACTTTTCGCAGATCACCCTTAGGAACCAAATCCGTCCTCAAAGAACAGAGTGTCTTGTCATCAATGTGGAAGCACTTGTACTTGAAATGCCCTTGTCGATACCACGCTTCACCTTTTTCACCATGGTATCCGTTGAGCCTCACGAATCTGATCTTCCAAAGTAGGAGAGACTATGAGGTTGGCAAGAAAGCCTTGAGGAACAACTTGAAGATTCAGCTATGGAAAGATTCACGAGATCCGCTGAAAGGGCTTGAGGATTAGATGCTGCGTAAGCCTTCCCGCTCAAAGCGCCGAATGACATTGGCCTTGCCTTGAGTATATTCAATACTTGGGTTGTACTCTTGAATCATTTCACCCATCGAGTCTGCCGAGGTTGAGGTTGGGTTGAGGAAGATGTACTTGAGACTCTTGTGATCGTGAAAATGTCCACTTTCCTTCCCAACAAGAGATGTCTCCACGTTATCAATGCATGGACAATCGCCAACTCAAGATCGTGAGTGGGTAGTTCTTCTCTGGCTTCAATCAAGTAGAGGTATAAGCCACAACTCTCTCTTGCATTAACACAGACCGAGACCTTGAAGAGAAGCATCACAGTAAAACTTCAAATGGCTTGGATTCATCAGAGGAGTCAAGACAGAGCTGTGACGAGTTTCTTTGAGGGTATTGAAAGCAACGCCACACTGGAGACCGACATACTTCACATGCTTCCGAGAAGGTTGGAAAGAGGCTTTGCAATCTTGGAGAAGTTCTCAACTAATCTTCGCAATAGCTTGTAAGACCAAGAAAGCCATGGAGCTGCTTGACATTCCGAGGAGGTTCCTAATTCACAATTACTGACACCTTCTGGATTAACAGAGATGCCCTTGGGAGATGATATGACCAAGATAAAGCACTTCATCAAGCCAAAATTCACATTTGGAGAACTTCGATAGAATTGGTACTCTCGAGCTTGTCTAGCACCAATCGCAAATGTTTGGCATGATCCTTCTTATTCTTGGAGAAGACCAAAATATCATCGAGATAGACCAAGACTAATTCATTGGTGTAGGGGTTGAATATGAAGTTCATCATCCGAGAATGTTGGAGGAGCATTGACGAGGCCGAAAGACATGACAAGATATTCATAAGAACCAAAGCTTGTTCAATGCTGTCTTGGGAATATCTTGTTCACGTAATGCTAACTGATGATACCCCATACGAAGGTCAAGCTTAGAGAACATCAGAGCACCTTTGAGTTGCTCAAAAGCTCATTGATGTTGGGAAGTGGATACTTGTTCTTGATTGTCTTCTTATTCAATGGACGGTAATCGACGAAAGTCGGTCCGCGCCATCCTTCTTCCGACAAAAGAACACCACAACCCCAAGGAGATGAACTCGGTCCGATCAAACCCAGACGCCTTGTTCATCGAGCTGCTTCTTCAATTCCTTCAGCTCATCAGTCCAAGCTTGTATGGACGCTTGTAAACGGGTTCAGGCCGTGCTCAAGATCGATAACGAACTCAATCGGCCGATGAGGAGGCATACCCGAAGCTCTTCCGAAAGACATCTTGGTACTCGCAAACGAATCGGAATCGAGAGATGGCATTCAGTTCGCCTTTCTCATTGAGAGAAAACAACCAATGGTTTCATCACGAGCGCATAGATGATCACATCATTAGAAGAGTGAGTCAATTGAATTTCGCAGCACAATCAAGTCGAGCTTTGTGCCGATAAAGCCACCCATTCCGAGAATAAGATCAATATCCGAGTCACCAAGAACAATTGGTTTAGCCGAAATCTATAATCGCCCATCTTGATAGAAACATCCGAACCATGGAGCTTGATGCATGAATTTACCCGAGAGACAACCGATAATGGTTTAGGCAAATCTTGAAAACCAACTCATGCTTAGATGCAAAAGGTCTTGAAATGAAAGAATGCGATGCACCAAAGATCAAATAAGACTTTTGCAGAATATCATTAATCGAGATTACCCATGATCACATCAAGATTCTCTCGCTTGAGCTGCATTCATCATATTCACCTTTGCGCACTTTGGATTATGCTTGACCACCGCATTGCTGGAAGATTTCACAGAGGAGGAGGCGGAAGACGCCCGTTGAAGCACTTGTTCGATAGTGACCCTTCGCCGACACTTGCTGCAAGTGACCTCGAGAGACGGTGGTAAGGAGCACTTGACCTTGGAGCTTGAGAATTAGACTTGTTCGATAGCTTGGGTTGGGTGGGTGGGAAGATCCACGGCCACCTGAGTTCTTCTCCGTAAGGCCGACGGAACGGAGGAGGGGCAGGTAAAACTTCGCGCTTAGCTGCCACTTGAGAGGACGAAGAGGACTGAACTGCATCCCTCGATTCTCTTCTTAGAAGCCTCACATTTGAGCTGGGCCGCTTGCTTCAGAGCCATGTTGTAGAAATCATCATACTTATCCGCTCAAACCGCACAAGAGGTAATTGCAGATCTTCTCGTGCCACCTCGAATCGATAGATCATACTCTTATCATCGTACGCCTTGCTTAGCAAAACGAGCGAAGCTCGAACTGGATATTGTATTGATAGACGAATGGTGCCCTGCTTGAGATTGCGGAACTCCTCACGCTTGCTCTCAACAACACTTTTCGAATGTGATGAGCTCAAATCACGGCGAACTCATCCTGTAATGACACGACCCTCTCGAATCTTTGTATTGCTGGTACCACTCAAGCAGCTTGATCCTTGAGTTGAAACGATGCAAACTTGACAAAGTCCTCGTGTCCGACATTGCTACAACCAAAGTGCTTGCAGATATCCACTAACCAATCGTCATGCTCGGGCCTCGGACACGTAAACCGAAAGACTTCGCCGATTAGCGAGGAACCGACGAGAGTAGCAAAGTGTGGCTGATTGTTGCCTTGACCTTGATTGCCTTGATTGCCTTGATTGCCTTGCCCTCGAGTACGCTTCTTGCAAGAGCTGCAAAATCATCTCGAGCATTGGCATTGGTGGCTGCCATGATAGCTTGCCGTGCCTCCGAGGCGGAGGTGGAGGTGGAGGTGGAGGGTTCGATCGATCCCCATCATTGCGATCCGGATTCGACGCTGCATGGGCCATCCTCAAGAGGGTGACATCCGTTAGTCCTTTGATAGACAAATTGATAAGTAGAATCAACGGATTGAAATTGCAACATATAGTCTTCACAATAAACATTCAACAAGAATGAACGAATGAATTCCAAAGTTAATCATCACACGCCCATTAAGGTGAGAAGCCACTTAGATAAAGATATGGAAACAACATCTGCCTTAGAAACAATTCAATATCACAACTATAAACAAATGATTGGCTTCTAGAATGAGCCGTAACAAACACATGATAGAGATTTCGCCAAAGTGTCGTGGTGGGGCCCACACGACACGACGATAGCGGACGCCATTAATGACTAACAAGACGCCCCGAATCAGCATAGCCAAGGATTCTTTAAGACGCCTCCACCACGTCAGAATCGACCGTGAATGGGCGGACCACTAGACGCTGAACCCCAATCTCAAATCATACATCCGTCCGGAAAGAATATCCCGTAAGCTACTAGAATTCCACCTATAAACTCCCAAACTTTCTGTTATGCAACTGGTGTTGGGGATACAGGGACACAAAATATATCACCCAAACTAACAATACCTAGATCCAACAGATCCATCCGCCAACACATAACCAAGAAATCCTGAAATCGTGGTACTTCGACCTTCAAAACATCCGTTATGCAAGTCATGGCAATACTCCCGACTCGCCACAAGATCGGGCTATCGTTATCTCACCAAAAACTGCACAAAAGAGATTTCGATGTCGGCAAAACTCGTATTCCGTAATCGCAACGATAAAATTGTGACGACAACACCCTCAAGCTCAACTCCCCGGACACCGCCACAACCCCAAATGTCGAGGCACCAAGAACAAAATTTTCGCCACAAAACCATCGAACGATTCCAAGATACCCATGATCCTAAAATTTTTGGAAAGAGAAGGAGGATTAAATTCCAAGTCAAAAACCCCAGACTAAACCGAAATAAAAAAATCCTACTCAATAATATTAACCAAGACTCCAAATATTTTCCACCTTAGACTAACCGCCAAGAAACAATTCAAGTAGGGGTTCTTAACAACCCTGAATAACTTAAGGGAAAAAGGATACTAGGTTGGGCCAACGACTTAAAAGGCATAAATTAAAACCAATTCGGAGGTAATCTTCCACACAACCCAAAATAAAAAAGGAAAAAGTAACAAGTTTGGCCCCAATGGGCCCACCACACAAAAGACAAAATAAACATCCCAATCCCATTAGGGTAATCAAGGCCCCACCCGAACCCCAAAATTTTGGAAGTACCCCAAAGTCACGGGATCCCAATCCCCCCCAACCAAACTATTTCATGGAAAAGGACATAGTAAAACGCAAACCACGCCTCGCCAACTCCCACTTGAGCTCGTGGAATCACCGACCGCATCGCCAACCTGCAACTGTTTTGAAGTATCCGGAGTCACGGGACTCAGAATCTCACACCCGGAGATCAAGACTATTTAAGCTTATAGGAAGGACAGGTAGTAAAGTGGAGCGCAGAAAGGACAGCATATTGGTGGCTACATCGCAAAAGAGAGCGAGAAGAGGAGCAAAGCACGGTCGTGAAACTAGTAGGATCAAGAAGTGATCCTCAACTACTTACGGACATAACTCCAACACGTTCACCCCGACCCCCAGAAGAGACCATCACCACCGGTTGATGTGTATTTTATTTGAGGTCAACTTGGTTTTCTACAACCGACATTAACAAATTCCCATCCCCTATAACCGGGCACGGAAAGATATTACCCCGCAGGGTGTCCCAACTTAGCCCATTATAAGCTCCACGGTCAACAAAGGATATTCTTCTACCGAAGACCCGATCAATCTCGAATCCGACTACAAGACATTTCGAAAAGAATAAAACAAGACCAGAAAGCCACCCGGCCGAAAATCCCGATAGGAGCTGCAATATCTCGCTCGGGCACACCGGATGAGCCGCCTTGTTAAACCTGTTCAAGGGGGCACCCGGTTGGGCCAGAACGGGAGAACGGCCCGGGTTAAATAAAGATGACCTCGGCTCCGGAAACCCGGGGAAAAGGCTTAGGTGGCAAATGGAAAACCAATGTTGGGCCTTGCGGACGAAGTCTTATTCAAAGCGAATCGTAAGGGGGTCCCATAAATCACCCAACCGTAAGGAACGCAAATCAAGGAACATAACACCGATGACGGAAACTAGGTGGCAAGAGGAACAAAACAGCATAAGGCCGAGCCTTCCACCCTTTACCAAGTATATAGATGTATTAAATATAGGATATATATATTGTGATATCCCCAAAAGTAAACATGTTCCAAAAGGAACAACATCTCCATGTTCCAACAAGGAACAAACTTCATTCACTGCAACTAGCAACGCTATAAGAGGGCTGGAAAGGGTAACATAGCCAATCAACGGTTTGCTAGGAAAAGGATTTAGGGTGACATGGCAATATGGGTATGATATAGCAAGTGGTAGGCATCGCAATAATAGCAAAAGAGCGAGCAACTAGCATAGCAAAGATAGAAGTGATTTCGAGGGTATGGTCATCTTTCGCAATGTTCTCGAGTTGTCAAGCTTGATCCTAAGGTTTTCAACAGGTTCCTCGCTCACGCATGCCTCCCCACCCAAAGCAACAACACAAACAAAGGAACCAAAAAACGGCAATGCACAATCAACATGATGCAAAACAACATGAATGCGGAAGTGATATGCAATGCGGGCCCGAAGGTAATGAAAACCGGCATCATCTTGGCAAACCAAGCATGCCATCGAAAGATGAGATGATTTCGTAGAAATCGATAAGAGATCACCGGAATCGGATGCACGGGTTGGATATGGCGAGCAAAACAAGAATGGTGAGAAACCTTCAATAGCCAGATGATGTACAAAGCCATGTTCGTGTAAACCACCTTAAGCAAAAAGCAATAAATATACCCATGAAAGACAACACATAAACATGATGCAAAAAGACATGATCATAAACTTGCTCAAATGCGTAAACTAATGCCACCATCGAAGTTGGTGATTTTTCACCCCAAAAACATATATAAAGGGTTGCAGAGAAAATCATCACGAGAGCACAAAGTCAAAACCTGCCTAAAATGGAAGTTAAAAATGGCATTTTCCAATTTAAACGCCCGTAAAAGGACTTGCCTAAAACGGAAAGGGAAACAATCCGAAACAAACGGGGTAAGGAAAAAAAATATGTATAAGGGAGGAGGGCCGAGGGTCGATCGGGGGCCTCATTGCCATAGTAACAGGAGACAGGGTTTAAAAAGGGGGAAGAAAAGCAGCCCTGGGAATCAACCCTGCCCCTGTGGGAACCTGCCCGCCACCACCGGGCTAGGGCGGCGGTGACCGATCGAGAAGGGCTCGGCCCCTTAACCGCTAATTGAAGAGACGAACCAAGAAAGAACGAAAAAGAATTAAAAGGGGCGCTACCGATTCGAACCCTTCGCCGCAGTGAGCGCCTGGGTGCAAACCAGCTCGGGTTAGGCTAGGAGGTCGGTAAGAGCAGGACTCAGCCTACTTGACCAAACTACACGGCCCTGACCTAAGAATGTATAAGAAACACGACCGGGCGAGGAACGGCGGTTACAAGGCTCAGGGCCTCGCTCAAAATGGGTGCGCGCGGAGGACACCACGGATCACGGGACGAACCCGAAGGGAATCACGGCACCCACGCACGCCAACTACACCGATCCCAAAATCTTCGACATGCCGGAGCACCGGCCAAGCACGAACTAACACGGATCGGAACCCCCACGGGCGCCACAAGGCACGGGACGGATGGGAGAGGGAGGAGCGCCACCAGCCACCCTAGGACGCGACGGGTCGACGGAGACGGCCCGACGGGCGAGGCAACGGAGCTCAATTTCGCCTGTTCCCGACCGAGAGGGAGGAGGAAGCCGGGACGCCGACGAACTTGACGATCCGACGCATCAGAATCGACGCCGTGGGACGGGACGACGAGGAAGAAGATGGACAACGACCTGGCGGGGCTTGAGGACCGGAGGCTCGCTGGCGACGAGGCCTCAAAGGCGCCGACGGAGGGAGCGGCGAATTGGTTACCACCCGGCGGCGGCGGGTAGAGGGAGAGGGAAACCCTAGGGCCGGGTGGACACGGAGAGGGGATAAAAGGAGGCTAGGGCGACGGGTCGAAGCCACGCCCCCTCGTGCTCGGGTCCCCATGGGACCGAGAGGAGAGGGAAAGGGGGGGGAGAATGAATCAAGGCCGCCAAAGGGACCCGCCCCAGGGAGGGCCTAGGGGGGGTTGCGCGCTGGGTGCGCCAAGGGGAGAGAAAGAGCCAGCGGGCCGGCGCCTCCTTGGGCCGGGGTTGAAGGGGCCGGGCCGCTTGGGAGGCCGAGCCTGTGGAGAGGCCTCACTGGTGCCATCGCCGCCGCTTTCCTTTTTTTTTTAAAATTAAAAAGAAAGAAAAGAAAGCACGAGAGAAATGAGAAGAGTTGGAGTGAAAGGAAAATATCCCCAAACTCCCCGGAATTCTCCACTATTTTAATAAATTGTAATGGGCATTTTAGAGGTAGAAAATAAGACAAGTTTGGAAATATTTCAAACTTGTGTATTTTTGAACCTGACCAAAACAACTTCAAATGAGGAGATTTTTGGCAGAGAGGTTTAGTGTAGGGAGCAAGAATTGCAGGAAGAAGATGAACATTAATTGAGAAAGGAAAAGATAGCACTTGATAAGGCAAGAAGTAGAGGGAAGGAGGAGATGGTAATGCAAATTTGAGAAAGGCCATGCCACAACATAACATGGAGAGATCACCACAAACACATGATAAGAATGGAATGCAAGATGACAAGAGACACAAATGCAATATGGTAAAAGAGCAAAACAAAGAAAAGAAAACCCACATAACCAAAACAAGATGAGGCAAAGCATGACAAAACCCACAAGAATTGGATGAGGTCAAGTTGATATATTGCCCAAAAAGGAAGTTTACATCCGTGGTGCAACACCCACCACTAAAGAGGATCTCGCCCCAGATCTAGGACTAAAGAACTCCGATATTCGAACGGAGGTGACCCGGCCCCAAAGCTTTCGGCCGGAATGGTGTGACCACTTCACTTTGAGGAATTTGATTGATTTGGGTAGTCTTGCGCCCTTTTCAAGAATAGCAACGGGTGCTCATGATAAAGAGAGATCTTTGAAGGTCAATCTTCTTCGTTGATAGTGGCTCAGGAGTCTTGAAGCACTTGGTTGTGACACGTGAAACACATCGTGCACGCTTTGCAAAGTTGGATGGAAGCTCGTTGATAGGCAGATCGCCTTCTTTTCCCAATGATCTTGAAAGGACCCACGATCAGGGGCAAGCTTCCCTTTGATACCAAAGCGCAAAGTGCCTTTCATTGGAGAGACGCGAGGTAGACATGGTCTCCAATTTCAAAAGTCACATCACGGTGCTTATCATCATAATAATTTTCCCGGCGCCGATTGCGCTGCTTGAGATTCCCTAATGACTTGGCACATTTCTTCCCTTCGGATCGTCATTGCCAAGAAGTTGGCGTCACCGTTCCGAGACCAATTGAGAGGAGTAACACTTTCGCCATAGAGAATTTCAATGGGGCCTTGCCCAAACTCGCTTGGAAGGTTGTTGTAAGAGAACTCAGCATATGGAAGACAATCTTCCCACTTCATACCGAAAGAAATGAACAAGCCCCGAGCATATCTTCAAGGATTTGATTTACTCCCGACTTGGCCACTTGTTTGAGGATGGAAAGTCCGGGCCGAAACGAATGTTGGTGCCCATGGCCTTTCAAAAGAATCCCAAAACTTGGAGGTAAAGATGTGCCACGGCCCAAGAGATCACTTGTGGAATGCCGGCAAGGAGACAACTCGAGGTGTATAGCTCGCCAACCGAGCTGCTGGATGGATTCTTTGATAGGAAGAAAATGAGCCACTTTAGTAAGCTTGTCAATGACAACGAAGATAGCATCATTTCCACGCTTGGACTTTGGAAACCAGTCATGAAGTCCATTTCAATATGATCAAACTTCCATTCAGGAATAGCAAGAGGTTGGAGGGGACCAGCTGGTCTTTGGTGTTCTGCTTTCACTCTTCTCGCAGACATCACACTCATTCACGAATTGAGCAATTTCGCCCATTCGAGTCCACCAATATGACCGCTTGAGGTCATGGTACATCTTCGCATTTCCGTGATGAATGGATAGAAGCGAATTGTGAGCCTGCTCATAATGACTTTTCGCAGATCACCCTTAGGAACCATAATCCGTCCTCAAAGAACAGAGTGTCTTTGTCATCAATGTGGAAGCACTTGTACTTGAAATGCCCTTGTCGATACCACGCTTCACCTTTTTCACCATGGTATCCGAAGTTGAGCCTCACGAATCTGATCTTCCAAAGTAGGAGAGACTATGAGGTTGGCAAGAAAGCCTTGAGGAACAACTTGAAGATTCAGCTTATGGAAAGATTCACAGAGATCCGCCGAAAGGGCTTGAGGATTAGACTGCTGCAAGAAGCTTCTCCGCTCAAAGCGCCTCGAATGACATTGGCCTTGCCCGAGTATATTCAATACTTGGGTTGTACTCTTGAATCATTTCACCCATCGAGTCTCGCTCGAGGTTGAGGTTGGGTTGAGTGAAGATGTACTTGAGACTCTTGTGATCGTGAAAATGTCCACTTTCCTTCCCAACAAGAGATGTCTCCACGTTATCAATGCATGGACAATCGCCGCCACTCAAGATCGTGAGGGGTAGTTCTTCTGCTGGGCTTCAATCAAGTAGAGGTATAAGCCACAACTCTTCTCTTGCATTAACACAGCACCGAGACCTTGAAGAGAAGCATCACAGTAAAACTTCAAATGGCTTGGATTCATCAGAGGAGTCAAGACAGAGCTGTGACGAAGTTTCTCTTTGAGGGTATTGAAAGCAACGCCACACTGGAGACCAGTACATACTTCACATGCTTCGAGAAGGTTGGAAAGAGGCTTTGCAATCTTGGAGAAGTTCTCAACGAATCTTCGCAATAGCTTGTAAGACCAAGAAAGTCATGGAGCTGCTTGACATTCCGAGGAGGTTCCTAATTCACAATTGCGGACACCTTCTGGATTAACAGAGATGCCCTTATGGAGATGATATGACCAAGATAAAGCACTTCATCAAGCCAAAATTCACATTT
>JAHIAM010010564.1:0-11740 GCA_021605205.1 Aegilops longissima | reverse complement strand
ATCTTCACTAAGCCTTGGATGAGAAGAGATTTAGCAAGTTTGTGAGCTAAATATCTTAGAATCTTCAAGTTTTGAAAAGGCACATCCTAACACTTATGCAAAATTGATGACTTAGATGTGCAACACATGAAGAAACGTTTTCTTCAATCAATGAAGAATAACACCTAATGTGAAGAAATTAATGAAGAATTTGATTCTAACCCCAAGAATTGCGTGTCAAATCATTTCTTATAAGTGGGTCACGCCACCACCAAAGTTGAAAATCTTCAATTTGAGTTTTTCCTCGCTTTTAAATTCTTCAACTTTTGCAAATTTTCATTTCATTCTTCATTATAAATATATATATATATATTATATATATATATATATATATATATATATATATATATATGGGTTTATGTCCTACAAATTCACTTATGGCTATTTCTTCAAGTTTTTTCTGCTAATGAATGTGATCGACCTTCCTCTATGCTATACTCAACCCAATCCATTCAAAATTCTTCATGTTGCTTTACTTTGAAACTCGCTCAAAATCTTCATTGTCCTTGATAAATGAAGAAATTGCAACGGAACTTTAAACAATCTTATCCAAACCTTCCTTTTGCCAAAACCGCTCCGATCCCACGATGCATTATTTATTCACCCACGATCAACACATCTCCACTACACAAGACGGGGTAAATGTCGTGAGAAGGGAAGGCGCATGTTCTCCTAAATTTCGGGATCCGTTTTCACCGTGTCTATAAATACCCCCCCTTCCTCACTTTTTATCCGCCGACCTCTCTCCCGCCGAGCTCCCAAACCCACGCCGCCATCCATCGCCGGAGGAAAAGCTTCACGCTTTGACCTCGCCGACGATTCACACCCTGAAATCTTCACCCGCCGCCAGCTGATTTCTCCGCAAGTTAGGGCGGAAGATCTGAACGATTTAACTTCCCAACTGTTTTCCTCGTCGTGTTCTTCACTTTGGTAATTAAAAGTTACTTTTATTACTCGCTTTGATTCTCAAATCTTCCAAATTCTTCAAAGGTGTTTATTCTTCAAATTTTCACATATGAACACCTCAAATCTCTTGATTCGCTTTCTAAGCAATGATTTTCTTCAAGATTCCTCTTGTGGGATCCTCGATCTATACAACTCGAACCTAAGACAAAGAACGCTTAGTGAAATTCTTCAAGGCTCATCCGGTCAAAATCCTCAAACTTGTTCTTTTGAAAACCTTCCGAGAACGATATGACCTCTCCAAATTCCTCGCACCTATACTGTCAAGTAAAACCGTCGAATCCCTAGGTTCTCATCAACTTAACTCATTTGCGCTTCCAAGAAAATCAACTTCGTAGAACTCAATTGTTCAATTTCTCAATCAAGAAAATGGCGGGTTAAGAAGCCTAAGGAGGAAAGAAACCAGGTTATGACAACGCTTGAAACCTCGAGGAAATATATGCCACTATCACACCGGATGAAGAAAGAAAATCAACGCAAGGTGCGATTCGTAAGATTGAACGGAGATGGGCACGGAATGGAAGGAATAAATATGTAACTCCTAAGTACATGAAGAAATTTAAATCCTCCATGCCCAAGAGCCTTTCCCGCCAAGTAGCTGATCCCACAAGCATCAAACGGGTGAGGACTTTCCCGATGAATGGGCTAAACGCCAAGCAAAAGGCAAAGCAAGCAAAGGAGGCAAGAAGAAATTCAATGAGGATTCCCCGCCATCCCATCGAGGTCTCGGCAAACCGAGGAAATCAATGCAAAGAAGCCCCCATAAGCCAAGTGCACATCCCGGCCCACGGCCAAGTTCCTCAAAAGACCAAGCAATTCTCACACCCGCTGCTCCACCAAAGTCCTCAACATTCCAAAAACCTTCGCCTCGGCACTGCTACTTGTCAAAGGACCATGGTTTTCAATTTGATTTTCCAAGTTCCTCACCGCCCCATTTTTCCGCCCGGCCACCAAGACCAAAGCAAATGACGAGGTCCTCGCCAGTCCAAGGAAGAAACAGTTGTACCATTGCCATCCGATGATGAGGCATCCGATGAAGAACTTGAAGAAATCATCGAGAGCCAAGGAAGGCCCGAGCCGGTACATCTGAACCTATTGATCCAAGAAAGTCCCGACTTTATTGATTCTCGCACAAGATCCCAATACCGCTGATCTTCATCCGACACTGGTCAAAGTCATCCGACTCACCATCGCAAGAAAATGGAAGTTTGAGAAGGGGAAATCAAAAGGCTCAATACAGAAGGAGAAGTTCCAAGAAAACGTTGTCAAGATGACACCGAGGAATTCTCCAAATCCAAACTGAAATTCAAGACCTCAAAGAAAACTTGATACCACTATGCTGATTGGCAAGGAGAAGACCAGATTCCAACCCGAAGAAATTCCAATGTTTGCCCCAAGGCAACATGAATTCCTCAGCAGCCTCACCACCATCGAAGAAAATGCCAAGACCGATGACATTCAGCCCCAAGAAAATTAAATTCCGTTGATGATCCCATTCCACCAAGAATTCCACCCACAGGGTGCGCCAAGAAATGCGAAGAATCGTCAAGAAATTTCAAGACAGGGAACGCATCCTTTCTCAAGAAACGCACCAAATTCCGCCCTCCCGCGCCAACTCCAACTCCAATTCTTCCATCCGCTCGATTGAAGAAACCAAGGTGCGAACGTCTGGGAAGAAAAGGAAACATCATGCGCGATTCTTCCGCCAAGAAAATGAAGCCAATGACCAGCTCATTTGAAAACCCAATTGATGTTGTTCCAATTTCTCCATACCATCAAAGGAAGTTGTTCCTTTGGAGAAGACTATGGATCCCAATCGGATCTGATGAAGAACATCACCCTGTTCCAGAAAATTGATGAAGAAATTGAAGTGGAAGCAATCCTTCAACCCCAGCTATTCCTCATCGACTATGAAATTTCAAGTCGGTGCGAGGAAATTGAAATGAAGATGTGGATATTGATGCACCCCAAATAAATGATGACTTTTGGGAAAGTCAGATCCCAATACTCTCTTCACCCCCCCAACAAGTTCTCACTCCCCTCGCACAAACATCCAAATGGACTCAAGAAAAAACCCATTGGTTCTGCATGAAGAAAAGCCACTAGTGCGATGAAACGCGCCGCTAATCCTCGACGCACTGTTGAGGAACAAGAAATTCTCAGTCAAGAACCTGAATTTGGATTCCCGAGGTGGTGATGCAACTCACGACACCCCTTCGCCGCAAAAGAATCCGCTCAACCAAGAAAAGTTCAAGGTAAGATTTTTTGGAGCACGGTTCTTCACAATATAACCTTATGATTCGCCATTAGGAAGAGGCGCTTCGACTGCCAAAGCCAACTTCTATTCCTGCTTTTCAACAAGGAAAAATCTTCGATCATGCTCATATTCCTCATGTGGATATGGAGTCGCCAGTTTGAGCCACCCTCGTTCTTCACGACGCAGACTTCTAAACTTCGACCGATATTTGTGATTGGAATGAAGAGCTAATTCTTCAGTTCTATGCAACCTCGCACATCACCGGAGACGCCAAGACGAATTCATGGGTCTTAGATTGATGACGAAAACATCACTACAAGGCACCAGAAGTGAATTGCTTCGGTCCTACCACTCACCCTCCGCTTGATGGTGCACGCGATTCATGAAGAAAAGAACTTTCAAATCACTATATGCAAGTCGATGAAGCCTTTGAAGCCAAGGCAGGCCCCAAGAACCAAATTCCTGCAAGGAATTATTATATGTGCCTCGGAAGCCATCGAATTTTGACGAAGACTATGAGTCCTATCAAAGGCCACGACTGAACGATGAAGAAGTCGTGGCATCATGAAGAATATGCTTTTCAACATCATCCATGGCCCTGGCCAATTTCCATGATTTCTTCATGAGGACTCGCTAACATTGCATGTCACCTTTTGAGTGAAGCCTTATGCGCCTTTGGATTATGAGATTCATCGTCAAGGTCTTCACTAAATTACAAGGTGATACTTTGAACCACCGCAGCTACCTGCCTCGATTGAAGTCCTCAAACGGACATTACCTCACCGATGAAAAGGGCAAGGCTATCGGATAGATGAAGGCATTCGTCCATTGATGGACAGCACAAAGATCCTACTCCACCAATGATGACTCGCCCACATGACTCAAGAGAAATACCTACCAAGCAAAGTCCTCAAGCTATCGACCTGTGGTGATGATCGATCGGAATTACCCTCGCCTTCATCAAGGTTGATCGCAATCATAAGTGGGTCAAACGCGTTTGGTACTTTCTTACATGACCTCAACACACAATGCAAGGAAGAAAACCACTACTACCTTCATGAAACCTTCAAGCGACTGGCTGTTCTTTCACATGTCTACAGTGAAGAAGAATCTTCAATGGGACTCAAGGAAGAATTTGATGCGCACCTCCTCCAAGAAATTCAAGAAGGTCAAAGTTCCTTCCTTGGTGGCTAGCCCTATTCTTCATCTCGAACGATGAAAATGAAGATTTGGAAGACACCGCTGGTCCTACTTCAACAACCACCCAACAATGCGCGCCCGCCTTCAACTTGAAATTCTTCAAGAGCGTTAGTCCTCGCCGATCCTTTGGTCATTTGATGACAAAGGGGAGAAATTTGAGTTAGTCTTCGGGTCTAGTTTTGTCTATATAAATTTTATTAAGTTACAACCCTTTCTTCAAACTTTATTGGATCGAGTTGTAATCTTAAACCCGATGGTGCTTTGATACTTTTGATGCATTATGCTTTTGCTCTATGCTCGATTACGAGTTATGCTCTTCTCGTGAGCTCCTTGAAAATCTTCATAGCAAATCAATTTGCTTTTGGCTCGATACTTTTGATGCTATATTGCATAACATCAAGCACCATATTTCATCATGCATTTCAAATTCATATTATATAAATGCGTGTATGAATTACAAGATATAGGGGAGATCTCCATGATTCAATTCTTCAAATGTGCATTGCCTCAAAAGCAAATTCTCACTATGCACATCAAGGGGAGTTCTTCTATATCTTGCAATCAAATTCATTATTATGAGTATTACACTTCATATGTTTATCCTCGTTGAAAACTTAACCTATATTGTCATCAATCACCAAAAAGGGGAGATTGTAAGTGCATCTAGTGCCCTTAGTGATTTTTGTGTATTGAAGACTTATAGGTTAAGTAACTAATGCTTTGTGAGTGTACACAGTCTATAAGTCTATGAGGAGTTTGATATTTACAGAGAAAGTCGAATTTCTAAAATGAAGTTCTTCAACTCAAGACTTTGATATTCAAGACTTTCAAGACTTTGAAAGTGAAGAAATTGGTGTGACCTTGAAGACTTGGTATTCATTTGAGGAACATGAAGCGGAAGACTTTTGTTTTCAGTTTCATTTTCTTCTTGAGTCATAGGAAACACTGCATCGTTAAAGGGGTCGAGGAAATACTAAGGGAAAATTTCCATTTGATGCTCAACTCAAAATCCTACACCTACCAATCCTTCGAGTGAAGCTTTTGAAATCTCATACGCTTCACCAATTTCTTCAAAGGATGAGACGAAGCTCTCTAGTCGCCGAGGAATTTGTTCTCGACGAGGAGTTAGGAATTCGCCATGTAATTGCCTACACAAAGGAGGAACATGATAGCCCCGAGGAATTTGATGTTCAAATTTCCACTATCACGGGTCAAGGCCACCTGTCCCAAATATCTTATCCACCTAACGGTCATATCATTGAAGGGCATTTATGTCTTATCATGTCGGGCTGCCCTAGGCTATAAATAGTCACCTACAACCACTAGTTGGTTGGTCTCCGAGAGAACTTGACACTTGTCATTTGAGAGCAACCCATCCTCCGAGGACTTTGAGCGAAATCATCAAGTGAGGAAAACCCAAAACCAAACCCCAACAAACCCAAAGTGATTGAGCATCATCAAGAAATTGATCCTCATGTGATCCGACGCTTTTTACCTTTGAAGACGTGCTTCTTCCGCATTAGGCCAAGGTCTAGAGCATCCAAGAGGAATTGTGGATCGCCGAGTGACCAAGTATGTGAAGGTTTGAAGTCGCTCAAGACTTACCACGAGTGATTGGACGAGTGACCTTAGTCTTAGTTCAAGGAGAATACGGTGAGGACTTGGTGTCCTGAGTCGCTCAAGGATCGGGTGTCCGGACTATGTGTCCTCGAGTTTAAATACTCACCGCCCAACCAGACATATAACCGAGACAAAGAGTTGAACTGGTCTACCAAATCATTGTCTTCACCAACCTAATCGGTTCTATTTCTCAACCCTTTCATTTCCTCTCACATCGTTGAGTGTTTGTTCATATCTCGTGTTTGAAGACTTTGATCAAGACTTTCTCAATTTCCTCGCTCAATTTCTTCACCGCTTGTCTTCATCTTGTGTTATCCTCGGATTACGCTTTTGCACTCGTGATTGTCTTCATTTCATCATGATGACTATGCTTGTAATCTGCTATGCTTACTTCGAGTACTTATTCACGTAGTATTCGCTAAGGAATTTCTCACCGCAAATTCCTCGTTGAAGAATTCATAAAATCGCCATTCACCCCCTCTAGTCGATATAACGCACTTTCACGGTCCCGGCCTTGATCTCCGCTAAGCATCAATACATCTCAAGAAGAGCCTAGAAGAAAACAAGCAAGACAAAGTCACTTGCGACTACAAACAAAGCTACATGATAAATCAAGATAACACCTTGCAATGAGTTGGGCCTTGTCTGGTTCATAGGATTGGTTGAGGAGGAATTCCGCCCCCCGGGTTATCTTTGTTGCCAAGTGATACCCTCGCTACGCCTTGAGCTTATGCTGGTTTTCCTCAAAGAGGAGAGGATGATGACAAGAGTTAAAAGTATTTCCTCAATTTTTGGAGAACCAATGTATCAATCCAAGAGAGACCACGACAAGTCCCTCGTAGACTTAAACAACGATAGCTACTCGCAACCAACGCGATTAGGGGTTGTCAATCCCTTCACTCACTTACGAGAGGAGATCCGAGAGATAATATTTTGTTATTTTGATAGATAGATGCAAAGTGAAAAGTAAAAGGCAAAGTAAAACAAAGCAAGCAATAAAGTGATAGAGATTGATATGATGAGAATAGACCCTGGGGCCATAGGTTTCACTAGTGGCTTCCTCAAGAGCATAGATTTTCTACTATGGTGAAGAAATTATTGTTGAGCAATTGATGTAATTGAGCATAGTTATGAGTATATCTAGGCAATGATCATGTATATAGGCATCACGTCGAGACAAGTAGATCTAAACAATTCTGCATCTACTACTATTACTCCACTCATCGAATCGCTATCCAAAGATGCATCTAAAGTATCAAGTTAAAAATGAGTAATGTTTTAAGCAAGATGACATGATGTAGAGGGATAAATTCATGCCATATGATAAAACCCCATCTTGTTATCCTCGATGGCAACAATACAATACGTGCCTTGCAAACCTTTCTCTCACACTGGGTAAGGACACCGCAAGATTGAACCCAAAGCTAAGAACTTATCCCATTGCAAGAACTACCAATCTAGTCCAAACCAAACAGATAATTCAAGAGACTTGCAAAGATAACTCAATCATACATAAAAGAATTAAGAGAAGAATCAATTATTTTCATAGATAAGCTGGTTCATAAACCCACAATTCATCGCTCAACAAACACACCGCAAAAAGAAGATTACAGAATAGATTCCACAGAGAGGGGAGAACATTGTATTGAGATCCAAAGAGAGAAGAAGCCATCTAGCTACTAGCTATGGACCCAAGGTCCAAGTAAACTACTCACACTTACCAGAGGCTATGGTGTTGATGGAAGCCTTGGGGATGCCTTCCATGGAGCTGACAGGCCCCAAGATGGGATCTTGTGGATAAGGGAAGGGGCAAGGGAATTAGGTTTTGGCCTGTTATGCTGATAGAGGTATATAGGAGGAAGGGTAGTGGAGTTGGGCCCAGGGGGCGCGCCTGTGGCGCCCCCCGTGACCGCCTGCACCTTGGAGTAGGTTCCAAGTCTCCGGATCACGCTCATTGGAAAATCACGCTAAGGTTTCATTCCCTGGACTGTTGATATTCTGCTTTTCAAACAAATAGGCAAAAAACAGAATTCGGGTCCTCCGAATAGGTTAGTCCCAAAAAATATAAAAGGGAAAATAAAGCCCAATATAGTCCAAAACAAGATAAAGTAGCATGGAGCAATCAAAAATTATAGATAGTTGAGACGATTTGCATCCCCAAGCTTAATTCCCGCTTGTCCCTAGTAGGTAAATGATAAAAAGAGAATTTTTGATGGAGGATACTTTTGGCAAATTTCAATGTAAATCTTCTTAATCATGGTATGAATATTCAGATCCAAAGATTCAAGACAAAAGTTCATATTGACATAAAATAATAATACTTCAAGCATACTAACTAAGCAATTATGTCTTCTCAAAATAAATGGCCAAAGAAAGTTATCCCAAAAATCATATGGTCTCTATGCTCCATCTTCCCACACAAATATTTAAATCATGCACAACCCGGACAAGCCAAGCAATTGTTTCATACTTTAACATTTTAAAACTTTTTCAATCTTCACAATAATGAGCGTGAGCCATGATATAACACTATGTGGAATAGAATGGTGTTGTGGAGAAGACAAAAGAGGGAAAATAGTCTCACATCAACTAGGCGACAATGGTTGGAGATGCCCATCAATAGATATCAATGAGTGAGTAGGGATTGCAATGCAACGGATGCACTGAGCTATAAGTATATGAAAGCTCAACAAAGAAACTAAGTGGGGTGCATCCAACCGCTTGCTCAGGACCTAGGGAATTTGAGGAAGCCCATCATTGAATATAAAGCCAAGTTCTATAATGAAAATTCACTAGTATATGGAAGTGACAAAAAGAGACTCTCTATCATGAAGATCAAGGTGCTACTTTGAAGCACAAGTGGGTAAAAGGATAGTAACATTATCCCTCTCTCTTTTCTCCCATTTTTATTTGGGCCTTTTTTTTTTTGGCCTTTTATTTGTCGTCCTGAGTCTCATCCCGACTTGTGGGGAATCATAGTTCCATCATCCTTTCCTCACTTGGGACAATGTTCATAAATGATGATCATCACACTTTTATTTTTCTTACAACTCAACAATTACAACTCGATACTTAGAACAAAATATGACTTATATGAATGCTCCGCGGTATCGATATGCAATGATTCATGAGTGACATGTATGAAAGAATTATGAACGGTGGTTTTGCCAAATACAATGTCAACTACATGATCATGCTAGCAATATGGCAATGATGGAGCGGTCATAATAAACGGAACGGTGGAAAGTTGATGGCAATATATCTCGAATGGCTATGGAAATGCCATGATAGGTAGGTATGGTGGCTGTTTTGAGGAAGGTATATGGTGTTATGATAACCTAAAAATGCACGGTATTAGAGAGGCTAGCAATGGTGGAAGGATGGGAAAAAGTGCATGATCCATGGACTCAACATTAGTCATAAAGAACTATATACTTATTGCAAAAATCTAGAAGTTATCAAGTAGCCAGATGCCCTAGGGGATAGATTGTAGAAAGACCATCGTCTTCCCCGCCACTCATAAGGAAGACAATCAATAAAAAAATCATGCTCCGAAGTTCATCACATAACGGTACACCATACGCATGCTACGGAATCACAAACTTCAACACAAGTATTCTAAATTCACAACTACTCAACTAGCATGACTCTAATATCCTCATCTTCATATCTCAAAACAATTATCAACATCAAACTTATCTTAGTATTCAACGACTCAAAAGAAAGTTTCCATATCTTGAATACCAAGTATATTAATATTAAGCAAATTACCATGCTATTAACGACCTCAAAATAATATAAGGAAGCATGAGAGATCAAGTTTCTTTAAAACAAATCCACCACCGGTTTTAAAAGATCTAAGTGAAGCACTAGAGCAAAAATTATCACGCTAAAAGATATAATGAAGCACTATGAGCAAAACTATCAAGCTCAAAAGATATAAGTGAAGCACTAGAGTATTCTATCAAATTCCAATTCATGTATGGCTCTTCAAAAGGTGTACAACAAGGATGATTGTGGTAAACTAACAAGAGAAGACGAAATAATACAAGACGCCCAAGCAAAACACTTATCATGTGGTGAATAAAATATAGCTCCAAGTAAATTAACGATGGAAGTGGATTTAAAGAGGGATGCCTTCCGGCATCCCCATGCTTTGGCTTTTTGTGTCCTTGATTATCTTGGGGTGCATGGGCATCCCCAAGCTTAGGCTCTTTCCAGTCCTTGTTCCATAATCCATCAAAAGAATTCACCCAAATCTTGAAAACTTCACAACACAAAACTCAACAGAAATCTTGAGTCGTAGAGAAAGAAAACAAAAGACTACTTTAAGGTACTGTAATGAACTCATTATTTATTTATATTGGTGTTAAACCTACTGTATTCCAACTTTCTATGGATTATAAAATATTTTACTAGCCATAGATTCATCAAAATAAGCAAACAACACACGCAAAACAGAATCTATCAAAACAGAACAGTCTGTAGTAATCTGTAACTAACGCAAACTTCTGAACTCAAAATATTCTACCAAAATTAGACGACCTGACAATTTGTTTATTGATCAGCATAAATTGAATCAGTATTTTATCACGTTCTGGTGATTTTTAACATTCGGCACTGAGCACAAAGTTTCTGGAAATTACTGCAAGATCAAATAACTATCATCCAAGAAGATCCAATAGGTTTAACTTGGCACAAACACTAATTAAAACATAAAACCACATCCAAACAGAGGATAGATGGATTATTTATTCCAAACATAAGCAAAAACAAAACACAAAATAAATTGTTGCTCCAACAAGCGCTATCGCTTAACGCCCTAGCTAGGCATAAAAGCAGGATAGATCTAGGTATTGTCATCTTTGTAGGCAATCCATAAGTGGCTGTCATGATAGATTCATATGGTAATTTTATTTTCTTTATAGGAAGTGTTACATACCCTTATTTAAGGGAAATTAGAATCTAATGTTCTTCCTTCATATCAATAATTCCACCAATCGCTCTAAGGAAAGGTCTACCAAGAATAATAGGACATGAAGGATTGCAATCTATATCAAGAACGATAAAGTCTACGGACACATAATTCCTATTTGCAACAATAAGAACATCATTAATTCTTCCCATAGGCTTTTTAATAGTGGAATCCACAAGATGCAAGTTTAGAGAGCAATCATCAAAATCATGGAAATCTAGCAAATCACATAAAGTTTTGGGAATAGTAGAGACACTAGCACCCAAATCACACAAAGCATGAAACTCATAATCTTTAATTTTAATTTTAATGGTAGGTTCCCACTCATCATAGAGTTTTCTAGGATAGAAACTTCCAACTCAAGTTTTTCTTCATAAGATTGCATCAAGGCATCAATAATGTGTTCGTAAAGGCCTTATTTTGACTATAAGCATGAGGAGAATCTAGCACGGATTGCAACAAGGAAATACAACCAATCAAAGAGCAATTTCATAATTAAATTCCTTGAGATCCAAAATAGTGGGTTTAGCAACATCTATATTTTTATTTATCTCAATCCCACTTTTATCAATTTCATCATCAAGATCTAGAAACTCCAAATTTTAGAACGCCTTCTAGGTAAAGGAAGATCATATTCAGTTTCATCAAGATTCATATTGCAAAACAAAGATTTAATAGGGACACAT
>JAHIAM010010563.1:0-39395 GCA_021605205.1 Aegilops longissima | reverse complement strand
GGCAGGACGACGATGATGCTCCATCGATGCAGGCTTCGCTTAAGCTCCGCTGACGATATGACTTCTCCGGCCAGGCTTCGCTTAAGCTCATGACGATATGACCAAGTGGAATATGGTGGAAGGGGCACCGTGACACGGCTAAGGAACGATCCGAGATCAACTTGTGTGTTCTAGGGTGCCCCTGCCCAGATATAAAGGAGCCAAGGTGCGGCTAGCCCTAGGGGAGGCGCTCCGAGGAGTCCTACTCCCACCGGAGAGGGGACCCTCTCCTAGTTGGATTAGGATTGGAGGAGGGAAGAGGGGGGAAGCCACTCTCTCCTTGTCCTATTTGTACTAGAGGGGAGGGGGGTGCGGCCTGCCTGGCCGGGCCTTCCTCTCTCTCTCTTATGGCCCATTAAGGCCCATAGACCTCGGGGTTCCAGTAACCTCCCTAAGATCTCAGAATTTCGATTTCACTGAACCTTCCGATGTCCAAATGTAGGCTTCCAATATATCAATCTTTATGTCTCGACCATTTCGAGACCTCGTCATGTCCGTGATCACATCCGGACTCAACTACCTTCGTACATCAATACTTATAAACTCATAATGAACTGTCATCAAACGTTAGTTGTATGGACTTCGCGGGTTCGAGAACTATGTAGACATGACCTAGAACCATTCTCGGTCAATAACCAATAGCGAACCTGGATGCCCATATTGGTTCCTACATATTCTACGAAGATCTTTATCGGTCAAACCGCATAACAACATACGTTGTTCCCTTTGTCATCGGTATAGTTACTTACTCGAGATTCGATCGTCAGTATCCAATACCTAGTTCAATCTCATATCGTAAGTCTCTTTACTCGCTCAGAATACATCATCTCACAACTAACTCATTAGTTGCAATGCTTGCAAGGCTTATGTGATGTGTATTACCGAGAAGGCCCAGAGATACCTCTCCGACAATCGGAGTGACAAAACCTAATCTCAATTCATGCCAACTCAACATATACTTTTGGAGACACCAGAGTACCTTTATAATCACCCAGCCACGCTTGTGACGCTTGGTAGCACACAAAGTGTTCCTCCGTAAACGGAGTTGCATAATCTTATAGTTGCAGGAACTTTGTATAAGTCATGAAGAAAGCATAAGCAACATACTAAACGATCAAGTGCTGCTAATCTAAATGGGTGTCATGTCAATCACATCATTCTCCTAATGATGTGATCCCATTAATCAAATGACAACACATGTCTATGGTTAGGAAACATAACCATCTTCGATTAATGAGCTAGTCTAGTAGAGGCATACTAGTGACTATCTGCTTGTCTATGTATTCACACATGTATTATGTTTCCTGTTAATACAATTCTAGCATGAATAATAAACATTTATCATGATATAAGGAAATAAATAATAACTTTACTATTGCCTCTAGGGCATATTTCCTTCATATATATGTCCTATATAAAATATTTATATTTTAAATATTATCTCTGTTTTTATTTTTTCAAAAAATAAAATAGAAAAGAAAAGCCCCTGGCGCCGCCAGCCAACTGCCCAGCCAACACCCAGCGGCCTAGCCAGCGCGAGCCAAAGGCCCAACGAGCCACCCGACCCACCCTCGGCTGAAACCCTTCTCTGGTTCGGGTCGACCGACCAACCCCCGCCTCCTCACTCGGCTGTGTGGTCCCCACCACACTACCTACCCTCACCACGCCATCACTGCTGTGGCCGAGATCCCGAGATCTCCGAGATCTCACCCGATCCCCTCCCGACTCGGCCTCAAGCAAGACGAGGCCCCGCCTATAAATACCCACCCCTCTACCCCTGCTTCTCGCCTCGCCTCGACCTCTCCTCCTCTCCACGCCACTGAGTAGCCGAACGCCGCCGCCATTAGCCGCCTGAGCTCGCCTGTCACCCCGAGCCCACCAACTCCACCAAACCCACCTCGCCTGTCCGCACTCCGCTGAGCTCCCGCCGCCCCGACCACCGAGACGCCGAGCACTCGCGCCCGAGCTGGGCCGACCTTCGGTGAGTCGCCGAGCTCGCCGTCCGATCTCAAGCTTCAACGGATAGGATTAGATCCTCAAGGGGTATGTTCATTTAAATAAACTGTTCAGTCCGTTAGTCCGGTTTATTTTATTTTAGTTAGGTTTTTATTTGAACCAACCCATTCGCTTAAACCCTAGGCCCGCTTAGTTGGTTACGCCTGTATGCTAGTTAGGCCCATTAGGCCATTTTTCTTTTATTTTCGCTTTCTGCTTTAATGTAATAGTTTCAGATTTGAAAAATTCATATCTTTTAATCTACTTAATACTCCCTCCGTTCCTAAATATAGGGTGTATAGTTTTTGGCACGGAAATTAAAGAACGCACATAGAGGGAAAATTTCACAAGTTTTGGGTGAGATTGCGCCTGAATATTTGACATGAGAAAATAGAGGAGCTTGACCTATACAAGGAAATGTAATCAAATCCCTTAAAATATTATTGAAACGAGTGGTGAAACACAATACACCTTATATTTTGGACTTTTTCTCAAAAATCTATACACCTTATACCAAGGAACGGAGGAGTATTTTTAGTGATTCTTTTTTTGTTGGTTTGAAAATTTTTATAGTTTCAGAGAAAATATAATTAGCTATGTTAAAATTATTTAGAATTGCTTTATTTTAGATTTAGTCGAATAGTAAATCTGCTATAAAATGAATTAGGAAAATTATTTTTAATGATTCTTTTGACCAACTTTGTTTTGACATCACCTAACCGTAGGAATTTATTTGGGCATTTTAGGATTAATAAAAAATAGTTTTAATCAGAATCAAGTTATTCTTAATTAATTAGATAGCTACTGCTTTTCCTATTGTTTTAGTTAGCAAATAAATTTATTTTTCATATGTGATAGATTATTCTAGGTTAGTTTCTGTCACTTTAGAGCATGAACTTTTATTTATAATAAATAAAACTTTTATTTTATTTTCTTAATAGAATTTGAATTAGGCCTAATAGGAGTTTCATAATGGATTTTAAGGTGATTCTTTTTGCTCCTAGTTGTTTAATGCATTCTTTTCTGTCAAGTTAACATAAACCCATGCTTAGGTTATGTTAAGAAATTTTTGTTATATAAAACTATTTTTAGTTGTTGCTTGAAGTAGGAAAACTTTGAGTTGGATTTCTTTGAGTTTTTCCTTTGGGTTTTGATTCATTTTTTTGTGTGTTTATGTTACTATGTTGTTATGTAAGTGACCATATGTGTGTATGCTTATTATGGTTATTGTTTGCCTCGTAGAATTTCCCGGAGTGCAAGCTTGCTACCACGAGTCCCTAGCTTACTTAAGATCGCCAAGAAGGCAAGTCATTGATCATGTTTCTTTACATACCTATGATTTTTGTTGCATTAGAATTATACCTCCCCACCATGCATGCAGAGGTGAAATTTTGAAGTTATGTTTTGAGTAGTATCATGTGGTAGGATGAACCAATTCCCTTGTTACCATGACCGGGACGGAAGTAGTTTATTTTTGCTATGCTCGTAGACGGGGTTGGTTGAGTGGATTCATAAGAAAGATGTGAGAGTCAAGATGATGACAACCCCATGAACTTCAAGCTCAAGATGGACTTCGGAATTCATTACTGGATGGAGGACGGTTGACGGGCACCGGAGAACCCAAGTGGTTGGCCGATGCATGGAGAAGTGCCATGACATCTTATGGAAAGCTTCACCCAGCCACGAAGAGACGGTTGTATACCCCATCGACCGAAGCTTACTCCGCACCGCAAGCCATTATGGGCTCGCTTGGTCAACCCTAGTTGTGACTCGCTGGACGGTATTACGAGATGTAGAAGAACGGTAGGATTGGATGGGTACGGCAAAGGGCTTAAGAACTCTTCTAAGACCCTGTTTGCTCGGTCCGCCTTCAAACACCATGAAGTGCGAAGACTTAAAAGGAGGGAACGATTCTTATATGTAAAGTGCGCAAACCTCTGCAGAGAAAAGATCTAATCAATTAGCCGTGTCCCTGTTACGACAATTTGAGCCTCGAACTTGGAAGTATTCGAAATCTCAACACTAAAATTAATAAATTAATTGAGGGGTTATGACGTAATAATTTGGGAATGAGACATTGGTTGGCGGAACCATCTCAATAACTACCAACAATTTTGTAGTATTTACAAGCAAGTCCATCTGAGTAGGGAAAAATTGGCTTTTCGCAAAAATGATGAAACTTAGAGCCTCACAGCCAAATTGCATATAGTGTAGAAATTTTATTATTGTTATTCATTCTTCATGACTTGCCAGATATTCAAAATGTCTGATTCCACACGGCTGCAACGCCTTATGTTGCAGAGGAGTATTCCGATCGATTGAGGCTACGATCCGCGCTTACGACACCCTTGGAGTCGGATGGACTCGCTTATTCTTCACGCCCGCAGCTTTACTTAGTTTATTTCATGAGTTGGCCTACTACCGAATTTATTCTATTGTAATAAAGACTCGATATGAGAATCGTAATAAATTCAGGTGTGATTGAACTTTGATTATTTCATCAATGTACCGTGAGTACCAAAGATGATCTTGGGATGGCATGCATACGTAGACTTGACCGATTTTGGGTCGGTCGCACAGAGACCCTTCGACGAAACTGCAAAGCGATGCATCAATCACAAACGATGATGTAATAAAACCATCAAAAAGATGCAAAACGCTTATGATGGCGGCGACATCAAACACGGTTTATATTAGATTTCTATGTGCGATGAGTGGCAACCGTTAATCCGTAAGAACTGTTTGCAATGATGTAGAACAACGTAAACGAGCAGCCGATGAGGGTGTAAAGGAGATATGGCATACAGTTCACTAGGATGAACTGTGTGATTAGGCAACACAATGGAAACGGTTCAACTTAACAAGATGTGTGTGATACGCGCAAACAGGTCCGTAATCGAAATGTGTGCGAAGACCAATAATAACATAGACGATTGCTGCTAATAAGCCGTGTGATTTGCTCTGTCTACAGAAGAATAATATGTATATATATAACTGAAATAAACATCTAATTACATAAGTGACTATGTAGATCATTTGCACACACCACAATAAGCAATTGCACGCATTCTAAAGTAGGAAAAATGATTGTCTAGTGATCTACTTCTTGTGACGGTCCCGCCACTGCTCTATGGCTCGATCCCTCATCTAGTCATGAAGAAAACACTTCCTCATGTCAACGATCCGCCAGTACATCTCAGAGCTTGTGTACGCTGCCCTGGTCGCAGATTTGACGTGTTGTTCATCCAGCCTCTCATACCAAACACCGTGCTGTGCAATCTTGTCTTTCTTGCTCTCATCCTTCATCTTCATGTAGTATGGGTCGATGATGGCCGAGGTGAGGTCCACCAGGAGTTTGGTTTGTTGTTGTCGCCACCCTGCACCTTGTAGTAGTCCTCGATGTTGACAAGATTCCGCATTTCAAGCCCGGAACCTTGAGCGCTTTTAGATCATTGGTGGTGTCCACCGAGCTAAACCGTAAGTCGGAGCTCTTGATAAACCCGGAGAAATGCTCGCAAGGCCTTATGGCCAGGTGGTAGTGGTAGACGAGGACCTCAGGTCACACGCACAACCGGGCGATTTACAACCTTCGATCGTGCTCCTGCACGCACCGAAAGTGTACTCTGTGTCGGGCCGATAACTTGGTACTTGTCCTCGGCAAGGAGCTGGTCCATAGCTTGACGGAGCTCTCCACCGAGGTGGATCGCTCGTGTACACCACCGAGAGGGCCTTCCTCACGTGGTGCCCACTATGTGATGCATGGTGAACTGCCCGCCGTTGTCGTTGTCGGTCACCGGGAGCACCATTGATCCACAGGGAGCGCCATTGGAACCGCTGGATGTCCTCTATGTATGTGTCGTCGTGGGTGTGCTTATTGTGTCATGTGACGCGAGAGATGAAGGTAAATGGCCACAAGAATAAAAGGGGGCCGGGCGGCCTGATTCTCGGCGCATCCGCATGGCAGTTTTTGCAGCTGGTTATCAGATCGCCGCGCCGCCGCGGCGCAACCGCTGCACATGAACGGCGTGATCGTGGGTCGACCCCAAACACCGGCTGCGCGGTGGAGGGACGAGGCGAGCACCGGAGGATGCGAGAGCAGAGCACGCATGTGGGACGTGAGCGAGCACGCCATGCGTCCGCCACCGCAAGCAACCACACGATAGAGAAGTTGAACAGCAGGAAATGGTCGCCAGCAAGCCGGCCGACAGCTATGCGTCATTCCGTAGAGAGCGCCGCGGTGCTACTACCTCCGCCTTGGTCTATAGTCCCTTTATATTCTATGCCATACTTTGCCCTTAACTTTAGCCAACAAAATGTTAATGCATGTTATAAAAATTATATAATTGGAAACTATGTTCAAATATGAATCCAACTCTATAATCTTTGGCGACATGCATTCAGATTTTATTAGTTAAATCCTACTTATAAACCAGGACGGGGTATAGTAGGTAATTAAATCGCAAACATTTTTTATTAACCATATGTGTACGTGGCCTTTCGTCTCCTCTCGCACGCCTTGTCACCCCGCTGCACACAGACGGCTTACAAGCCAAGATTGCGCAAGCTGCAGGGGCGCTTTTGGCCAAACGGTGGCTCAAAGTGGCGCCAATGAATCGTCGGTGAGTCTGTTCTCGCGAACTCGCAGGTTCCCGAGCAAGCTTCCTCCCGACTCGATTAAATCCCCAAAATCCCAATGCTTACCGCCTGCTATATAAACCCTCACGGCTGGCAAGTCATGTGTCGACTTTTCCCTCCTCCTCCTGTGAGCTTATCTCGCCCGCTTCTCCCACAATCACCAATGGCACCACCGTCGTCGCCACTCAGCCACTCCGTCATCGAGAGGACAGCTCAACTGAGGCTACACGCCGGGCGGTGCAGTCCCCGGTAGTGTAGTGCATGGCGCCCCTATTGGTGTGCGCGAACACCCACCACACGCCCGCCATTGCTGCCCATCGGCAGCTGTTGCCGTCCGTCTGCTGCCACACCACCGCCGAAAGCCAGGCCATCGCCGCGCCCGCCGCCACGGCCCCAAAGCGGAGGTGGCCGCCGTGGTTGCCGCCACTACCGCCACCGTGGCTATCACCCGCTCCGCCACCGCTGCCCAAAGGCAGCATGGTGGTCGTGGACGCCACTCATCATCGGCCGCCATGGCTGCCAACCCACCGCCGACCGTCGGGTCATCACCGGCTCGCCACCGCCGCCCAAGGCGGAGGCGGAGGTGGAGGCCCGCATGTGCGATGTAAGGACCTTGCGTACATACACCGAGTTCCCACGGAGGAGAAGGGTGCCTGCCGAGCACGCAAAGACCCTTGCCGCTGCGTGGCGCTGCAAAGCCGCCTCAGAGGCGAGGAATCAGGAGATCTACAAGGATAACCACCGCCGAGAGGGGTCGCCCTGAGCGGCAGAGGGCGCTCGAGGTGAGTGTCGCTGAAGGTGCAACAACGGCAGCACCAGACAGCTTGTCCAGCCTCGCCGGTAGGCTCCTCCTCCTCTCGTGATCTTAGTGAGCACGCCAAGATAGGAGAGGCTTCCGAAGTAGTACAAAGCCCTCCGTAATAGTAGTAATATTTAGGGCTATTTTGTTCAGGCCATCCGATTATAGATGTGGTGGAATCAGATAACGATTTAAAATTAGCTAGTATATATAGTTGAACTAGCTATTTTAATACGTGGTTGGCAACAATTGGGGACAAGTTTGATCGGTTCAGCTGTCGAGTTGAACTGTTTGTATAAAGAACGATCGCTTAATCTATGAATGAAATCTATACTTAATTACTGAATTTTAGTTGCAAAATTAGATAGTGGTAGTGATTTTTAGCTGCATATTTTGATGTACAAGGTTGACAAATGGCAATGTTACTAGATCAACAAATGTGAATCTTTCCAGCTTGACAAATGGCAACATACCCAATATGACAGATGCAAATCTTACTAAATTGTTTGTACGTGGTTGCACACGGGTCATCCAAAACAACCATTTGCATTGAAGGATGCACATATCCTGCGCAAAGCGAATTTTCCCTTGGCTTAAGGGAAGACCATAGCTCTCACTTTGCATACGGGTGTTCTATCTAAAACGCTTATGATCAAGAGCTGCACAAATCCTCCTCGCATGTTTTCCTTGGCTTCCCGGGATGCTGTCGGTTTGCATACTGGTGTTCTAACTAAAACGCTTTGAAAGTGCAACTATCCCTAGGTGGTTTTGGTAATTCATAACAACATATAGCTCATTGAGCTAATGCTATTCCAAGACAAATATTTCAGGAAAGCTCAATGAATGGCATGGCATGGATGATGAAAGTGGATCCCTCAAAATATCAAGGACAAAGGATTGGCTCAAGCTAAAATGCTCAAGACTCTACATTTTACATTTTAGTGATCCAAGATCACATTGAGTCTATAGGAAAAGCGAATACTATCAAGGAGGGATGAGGTGTTGCTTAATGAGCCGCTTGCTTCATGTGCTTAGTGATATGCTCCAAAACCTCCACTACTTTATCACATCCACATATGACCTAAACCCAAAGTCAAACTCGGCCCTACCGATTCTTTCTATCCGGCGCCACCGAGTTCAAATGTCATAGCCACTGCCACAAACCCTAGGCCAATCGGTCTCATTGATAGGGATCTCGGTCTCACCCATAGGAATCTCTCTGCTTCCTTCATAACGCTTCGGTCTAACAAGTGAGCGATCGGTCCCACCGAGATTGCAATGTAAACTCTCTATTTCCTTTCAGAACTTTTCGGTCTCACCGAAGAGCGAATCGGTCCCACCGAGTTTACTCCGACCAACTCTCTAGTTAGCTAATTACCAAATTCGTCTCACCGGTTGTGTAATCGGTCTCACCGAGATTACGTTATGCCCTAACCCTAACCATATCGGTCCTACCGAGTTGCATGTCGTCCCACCAAAATCCTAATGGTCACTAGGTTTACTAAATCGGTCCGACCGAGTTTGATGATTTGGTCCCACCGAGTTTGGTAAATTGTGTGTAACGGTTAGATTTTGTGTGGAGGCTATATATACCCTCCACCTCCTCTTCATTCGTGGAGAGAGCCATCGTAACAAACCTACACTTCCAACTTACCAGTTCTCGAGAGAGAACCACCTACTCATGTGTTGAGGCCAAGATATTCCATTCCAACCACAAGAATCTTGATCTCTAGCCTTCCCAAGTTGCTTTCCACTCAAATCTTATTTCCACCAGATCCAAATCCTATGAGAGAGAGAGTTGAGTGTTGGGGAGACTATCATTTGAAGCACAAGAGCAAGGAGTTCATCATCAACACACCATTTGTTACTTCTTGGAGAGTGGTGTCTCCTAGATTGGCTAGGTGTCACTTGGGAGCCTCCACAAGATTGTGGAGTTGAACCAAGGAGTTTGTAAGGGCAAGGAGATCGCCTACTGTGAAGATCTACCGCTAGTGAGGCAAGTCCTTCGTGGGCGACGGCCATGGTGGGATAGACAAGGTTGCTTCTTCGTGGACCCTTCGTGGGTGGAGCCCTCCGTGGACTCACAACAACCATTACCCTTCGTGGGTTGAAGTCTCCATCAACATGGGTGTACGATAGCACCACCTATTGGAACCACGACAAAAACATCCGTGTTCCAATTGCGCTTGAATTCTCCAAACCCTTCCCTTTACATTCTTGTAAGTTGCATGCTTTATTTTCCGCTGCCTATATACTCTTTGCATGCTTGCTTGAATTATGTGAAGATTACTTGACTTGCTTAAAGATAGCTAAAATCTGCCAAAGTCTAAAATTGGGAAAAGATTAAGTTTTTAATTGGTCAAGTAGTCTAATCACCCCTCTAGACATACTTCAAGGTCCTACACGCTTATGGCGAGTGTTTTATATTTAAAACCATTGACGTTTTCTCAAAAGAAAATCGCTTGATAAGTCTCAGACATTAAGAGAGAAAATGCAAGTTCGCTCAAACCATATCTTTCATTCAGTCACATCGCGAATTTATATTCATATGATCGAGATACAATATTAAACCCCAAAAGAAACTATTTCCGGCTGGCGGAGGCGGCGTGTCGCCGCCATTGTTGTCGCTACGCCCTCTAGGACGCCGTTGTTGAAGTCTTCAAGGCAGCACATAATGTTCTTCGCGGATCGACCAAGCGGGCACGGAGGACGGAAACCGGCAAAGGCTGAAAGGTAGCGGTCATTTACGGCGCCCCATGTTGTTGAGGGGGCGCGCGATAGGCACGGGTGCGACGGTGCAGCCAAACGACGGGACCGGTGCCATGGGTGGGTGGAGGGGCCAGACGGGTGCAGGCGCAAGGCGCTGCATGTACAAAGCTCGCTGGTCCGCAGAGACCTCGCCGACGCCTGCGGGCTTCCAGATTCGCGATAGTGCTCGCGACCAGCCCGCCAATGCTACGGGATGATTGCTGGCGGGCGCAAGGATGGAGCTGGGACAGAGCAGGGCAGCAATCGCCATGGCTGATTGTTCAGTGGGCATGTCCATGAGGCCCCATTCTTCTTATTTTCTATCTCCTCTGCTCGGAGTCGACTTCACCAAACTTGAAGACTAGTGGCAGATGATCCTTCGTGCCATGGCGTTGGTGGAGGTCCGGGAGGGAGGAGGAATGGGAGGCGAACAAGAAGGCCGCCCCAGATAAACAATGGCTCTGCACCATTAATGGAGAGGAAGGCGGGCCATGGAAGTCAAAGGCTCACTTCCCAGTGAGCATGCGCAGATACAGCTCACACACTTCCCGTGAGCCTGCACATTGAGGATAGCTTGCACACCTCTCGTCACCGCAAGACCGGATCAAGCTTGCACGCCTGCTCACTCAAGCAGCCCTGTCCGCATGGCACCTCCTATAGCCATTAAAACCAAGACACATGGCGCCATGTGAATGGTTAATGTAACACACATGATTTGAATTATACAAACATTTGAGATACTAAAGTGGCAGCTATTTTTTCAAAATGCCGTTGTTGGTTGTTATTCGGGTGCGCCTTCTCTCAAAATGGACACGAAAAATACCACAGCATGTCGAGTGCCGGCAATCAAGTATCTCAACGTTTTGCCGGCAATCAACAGCGCCCTAGTGTTTGAAATTCATTCCCATTTCTTGCATGGGACCTAAGCATGCACCCAAGGACACAGATTTTATTTTTCAATTAATTTATATGCACTGCAGCATGTGCATGTAGTTCAAATTCGAATTATGCACATAAAATGCCTAGAAAACCCAGTTAATTTATAAAAATGTCCAAACAAACCCCGGAAAATTCCAAAATTTAACACAACTCCTGTTGTTCTATGTTGACACTAGAATTTTTTGAAAGCAATAAGAGGCAACGGATATCGCTTTCGTCCCCAAAGGTGGCATGTTCCTATAGAAACCATCAGCTTGTTGTGAGAAGCTCGTTCGTGAGAAGCTTATACCCAAACTGCCCCAAATGGGACAAAAATTTACCACGGCATGTTGATGCCGCCCATGATAGCATGCCAAGTTTCATGAATTTCGATTTAGTTTTGATTTACTAGAATTTAAAACCAGGTACCTCAATGTTTGCGCCGAGTGACAAAGTAAGGTGGTGTTTGAAATTCATTCCCGCTTCTTGCATGGGACCTAAGAATGCACCCAAGGACACAGATTTGTTTTTTCAACCAATTTATATGCACTGGAGCATGTGCATTTAGTTCAAATTTGAATTGTGCACATAAAATGCCTAGAAAACCCAGCTAATGTATAAAATGTCCAAACAAACCCTAAAAATTCCAAAATTTAACACAACACTTCGTTGTTATATGTTGACACTAGAATTTTTTGAAAGCAATAAGAGTCAATGGATATTGTTTCTCCCCGAAGGTGGCATGTTCCCTACCAAACCATCAGCTTGTTGTGAGAAGCTCTGTTTGTGAGAAGCTTATACCCAAACCTGCCCCAAATAGGACAAAATTTACCACGGCATGTTGATGCCGCTCCATGATAGCATGCCAAGTTTCATGAATTTCGCATTTAGTTTTGGATTAACTAGAATTTAAAACCAGGTATCTCAATGTTTATGGTCGAGTGACGGTGGCAGGAGGTTTGAAATTCATTCCCATTTCTTGCATGGGACCTAAGCATGCACCCAAGGACACAGATTTGATTTTTAACCAATTTATATGCACCGCAGCATGTGCATGTAGTTCAAATTTGAATTATGCACATAAAATGCCTAGAAAACCCAGCTTAATTATAAAATGTCCAAACGAACCCCAAAAATTCCAAAATTTAACACAACACTTCGTTGTTCTATGTTGACACCAGAAATTTTTTGAAAGCAATAAGAGGCAATGGATATCGTCATTCCCCAAAGGTGGCATGTTCCTCACCAAACCATCGTGCTTGTTGTGAGAAGCCTCGTTTGTGAGAAGCTTATACCCAAACCTGCCCCAAATGGGAAATTTTTACAACGACATGTTGATGCCGCCCTTGATAGCATGCCAAGTTTCATGAATTTCAGACGGTTTTGGATTTACTAGAATTACAAATGCAAGTACTCAATGTTTGCCTGAGAGCCACGGTTCCATGGTGTTCAAATTCATCCTCATTTCTTGCATGGGACATAAGCATATATATACCCCATTCCACCGTAGGCCTCAGAGCCACCTAAAACCAATCTATACCCCATTCCGACAATTGGCCGGAGGGGGGAATCATCTCCGTGGCTATCTTCGCCATCCCGCGGCCACCATGATGAGGAGGGAGTACTCCACCCTGGGCTGAGGGTTTGTACCAAGAGCTATGTGTTTAATCTCTCTCTCTCTCTCTCTCTCTCTCTCTCTCGTGTTCTTGAGATGTCACAATCTTGATGTATCGCGGGCTTTGTTAATATAGTCTGATCATATGGTGTTTCCTCTATCTTGTTGTGATGAATTGAGTTTTTCCTTTGAGATTTCAAGTTATCGGATCGAATACTTTTATGGATTTGAGAACACATGATATATGTCTTGCAATTGAATACTGTGGTCACAATGGGTATCATATTGATTCACTTGATATATGTTTTGGCACTCAACTCGTGGATTCCCGATGTGACATTGGGTAATCTATTGATACGCCTCCAACGATCTATAATTTACGTAAGTATTCATGCTATTATATTATCTGCTTTTGGATGTTTATGGTCTTTACTAAACACTTTTGTATTATTTTTGGGACTAACCTTTTAACCGGAGGCCCGGCCCAAAATGATGTTTTCTTGCCTATTTAAGTGTTTCGAAGAAAAGGAATATCAAATGGAGTCCAAACGGAATGAAACCTTCGGGAGAGTTATTTTTGGAACGGAAGCAATCCAGAGACTTGAGTAGACGCTGTGAAGCTGAGGAAGCCACGAGGCAGTGGAGGCGCCGCCTCACCCTCGTGGCCCCTCGTGGCTCCCTGACCGACTTCTTTTCGCCTATATATATATATATATCCATATACCCTAAAAACATCGGGAGCACAATAGATCGGGAGTTCTCCGCCGCAAGCCTCTCGAGCCACCGAAACCAATCTAGACGCTGCTCCGCACATTGCCGAGGGGGAGTCCTCACCGTGGCCATCTTCATCATCCCGACGCCTCCATGACGAGGAGGGAGTAGTTCACCGGGCCGAGGGTATGTACCAAGAGCTATGTGTTTGATCTCTCTCGTGTTCTTGATTTGGCACGATCTTGATGTACCGCAAGCTTTGCTATTATAGTTGGATCTCATGATGTTTCTCCCCCTCTACTCTCTTGTAATGGATTGAGTTTTCCCTTCGAAGTTATCTTATCGAATTGAGTCTTTAAGGATTTGAGAACACTTGATGTATGTCTTGCATGTGCTTATCTGTGGTGACAATGGGATATTCACGTGATCTACTTGATGTATGTTTTGGTGATCAACTTATGGGTTCAGTGACCTTGTGAACTTATGCATAGGGGTTGGTACACGTTGCCTTGACTCTCCGTAGAAACTTTGGGGCACTCTTGAAGTTCTTTGTGTTGGTTGAATAGATGAATCTGAGATTGTGTGATGCATATTGTATAATCATACCCACGGATACTTGAGGTGACATTGGAGTATCTAGGTGACATTAGGTTTTGGTTGATTTGTATCTTAAGGTGTTATTCTAGTACTAACTCTTGAATAGATCGATCCGAAAGAATAACTTTGAGGTGGGTTCGCACTCCTACAATAATCTCTTTGTTTGTTCTCCGCTATTAGTGACTTTGGAGTGACTCTTGTTGCATGTTGAGGGATAGTTATATGATCCAGCTTATGTTATTATTGTTGAGAGAACTTGCACTAGTGAAAGTATGAACCCTAGGCCTTGTTTCCTAGCATTGCAATATCGCTTACACTCACTTTTATCGCTGCTACCTTGCTGTTTTTATATTTTCAGATTACAAAACCTGTATCTGCCATCCATATTGCACTTGTATCACCATCTCTTCGTTAACTAGTGCACCTACACAATTTACCATTGTATTGGGTGTGTTGGGGACACAAGAGACTTTGTTATTTGGTTGCAGGGTTGCTTGAGAGAGACCATCTTCATCCCACGCCTCCCACGGATTGATAAACCTTAGGTCATCCACTTGAGGGAAATTTGCTACTGTCCTACAAATCTCTCTGACTTGGAGGCCCAACAACGCTACAAGAAGAAGGTTATGAGTAGACATCGCCTATGCATAGGGTTTGATGCACGTTCTGTCTTTGTTTCTCCGGTAGAAATCTTGGGGCACTCCTTGAAGTTCTTTGTGTTGGATTGAGTATTATGAATATGAATTTGCTTTGGTGTTATTTTAGTACTAACTCTTGAATAGATCAAACATAATAGCTTTGAGGTGGTTTCTGCACCCTACAAACAATTTATTCTTATGTTCTCTCGCTAGATAGGAACTTTGGAGTGATTCTTCATCGCACTTTGAGGGATGGTTATATGATCCAATTATATTAGCATTGTTGAGAGGTTGCACTAGTGAAAGTACGGACCCTAGGCCTCATTTTCAAGCATTGCAATACCGTTTTTGGGCCCATTTACTATTTTTTACCTTGTTGTTTTTAATTATTCAGATTATAAAATATATTTCTACCATCCATACTACACTTCTATTACCATCTCTTCGCCGAACTAGTGCACTTATACAATTTTCCATTGTATTTTGTGTGGTGGGGACACAAGAGACTTTCTATTATTTGGTTGCAGGGTTGTTTGAGAGAGACCATCTTCCTACACCTCCCACGGATTGATAAACCTTAGGTCATTCACTTGAGGGAAAATTGCTACTGTCCCTACAAAACTCGCGCGCTTGAGGCCCAACACAAGTCTACAAGAACAAGTTGCGAGTAGACATCAAGCTCTTTTCTCAAGCGCCGTTGTCGGGAGGTGAGTGCATGAAGGTATATCTTTAGATCTTGCAATTGAATCTTTTAGTTTCTTGTTTTATCACTAGTTTGGTTTTATAATAGAAGACCACATAAAAAAATGGAATTGAGGATCATATTATTGATCATCTTTATAATATCTTTCTTGAAAATGATGGTTCAGAAAATTGTGCTCAATTGTTAGAAGAAGAAGTCAATAAAATGTTTGGCAAAAAATATTTGAATGATGAGCATGATTGCGATGTTGCTTGTATGAATTCTTTGAATATCCATGCTGCTAGTGATATGCAAAGCCATAAGCTTGGGGATGCTATATTTGATGAAGATGATATTTTTAGTCCCCAAGTTTTGATGAGAAAATTTATTATGATGATTGCACGCTCCTATTTATGATGATTATATTGATGAAAGTAGATTCGAGAGGTCATGACTTTATTTAATGATGAATCCACTATTTTGGAGGAGGTTGCAATTGACTATGACAATAAAGTTGATATCTATGATGATTATTATGTCGACATGTATGCCATAAAAAGTGATAAATCTTCTATGCTTGTGCATCATGAAAAGAGTGATGTATGTGATAGTTATATTGTTGAATCCACTCATGATGTTTCTGAAAATTATTATGAGGAAGGAACTTATGCTCTTACATATCTCGATAATATCAAGTTTCTTCTCTATGTGTTGATTGTTTTGAAGTTGCACTTGTTTTGCCTTCTTATGCTAGTTGATTCTTGTTCCCATAAGTTGTTTGCTCGCAAAACTGTATGCATAGGAAGTGGGTTAGACCTAAATGTGCTAGTAATATGCTTCATGATGCTCTCTTTGTGTTTCAATTTTATCTTTTATGCGAGCATCATTGAAATCATCATGCCTAGCTTAAAAGGCATTAAAGAAAATCGTTAGTTGGGAGACAACCCAACACTTTTACTCTACTGTTTTTGTGTGTTCACATGATAATGCTACTGTATTGATCATGTTTTATTGCTTTTGTTTCAATAAAGTGCCAAGTAAAGCCTTTGGGATCATGTTGGGTCATAGTTGATTTGATCTTGCTGAAAAACAGAAACTTTTGCGCCACTAAAATAATTTCATTTTTAACAGAAGAGTGATTTTGAGTTAATTTTTCTGGAAGATTAATATACAAATTTATCAAGTGTTACATTTTTTCAGAATTTTGGAGTAGTGAAGTATGGTTGAGTACAGATTACTACAGACTGTTCTGTTTTTGACAGATTCTGTTTTCAATGCATAGTTTGCTTGTTTCCTAGTTTCTATGTCTTATATTGCTCAATATGAATTATGGAAATGATAAGTTACAGTAGTTATTGTTTGGAAACAATTATGAATCTTGTCTTTGACAGTACCAAAGTGAAACGGTTTGCTTTTTATGATACTAACCTATCTCACAAAGTTCCGTTAAGTTTTGTGTGGTTGAAGTTTTCAAGTTTTGGGGTGAGATATCAATATGAGGAGAATAAGGAGTGATAAGACCTAAGTTTGGGGATGCCCAAGGCACCCCAAGTTAATATTCAAGGAATATCCAAGAAGTTGCTTGGGGATGCCCCGAAGGCATCCCTCTTCGCCTCCAACAATATCGGTAACCACACTTGAGCTATATTTTCATTCGTCACATGATATGCTTTTACTTGGAGCATCATTTTATTTTGCTTTTATTTGATTTATTCTATCTATAATAATGTTTTGCATCTTTTACTTCAATAAAATGTCAAGTATAGCCTTTGCCATGCTTGTTTTGTAAGTCTTTATGTGGCTGTTTAAAACAGAAAGTTTGTTGTTGTTGCAAAATTTCTGTAAAAGTCAGAATATGATAAAATGTTGTAACTTTTTGCAAAATAAGCTCTGATAAATTTTCTACAGTGTGTTAAATTTTCAGAATTTTCTAAGTTGACTAAGTATGGATCCTCTTGCATTCTTTACAGACTGTACTATTTTGGCAGATTGCTGTTATGTTTGGGTTGTTTGCATATGTTTGCTTGTTTAATGATCCTATTTAAGGATAGGAGTATTAAATATGCAGAGGCATTTAATATGCAATGTTGAATAATAATTTTAGTGATTTTCATAGTAGAGAATGATAAGGTTTTTGCATTGGTTTATACTAACTTATCTCATGAGTTCTTGTTGAGTTTTGTGTGGATGAAGCTTTTGAGATTTAGGAAAACCGTGATATGAGAGGAATAAATGAGACGCAAAGTCAAGCTTTGGGATGCCCAAGGCACCCCAAGATAATATTTCAAGAAGTCTCAAGCATCTAAGCTTGGGGATGCCCTGTAGGCATCCCACCTTTGTTTTTCAACAATTATCGGTTAGTATCGGTTGAGCCTAAGTTTTTGCTTCTTCACATGATGTGTGCTATTCTTGGAATTGCATTTTGTTTTTTCTTGCTGTTTTAGTAAAATACTTAGATTTGAAAGTTTTAAATAAAATAGAGTCCTCAAATAGTTGCCAAGGAGGTTAAGTAAGCGGCACTCTCATCCCGTCAACGAAGCTCTTTTCTATGGAATTGCTCTAGTGCTTCACTTATATCTTTTTAGCATGGTGTGCTTTAGTATTTTGAATAAATTCTCTTGCTTCACTTAAATTAATTTGAGATAAAGAAATTTTATGCTCATGATCTTCACTTATATTTCTTTGAGCTTATCGAAAGCAACACATGAAAATTAGTCCTAAAGTGATAGATATCCAAGAAGGATATAATAAAAATTTCATGAAGATCATTGGACAAAATAAACTTGATTCCTTGTAATAGTTTTGAGATATGATGATGTGATATGTGAGTCATGTTGATGAGTAATTATGCTTTAGTAAGAATATTGGGGTTAAGGTTTGTGATTCCCTATGCAAGCACGAAAGTTAATAATCATGCAACGATATTATATCCTACTTGTGGCGCATTATTCGTGTTAATTATGCTTAATGCTCGCCATGAGATTTTTTGTTTCTTGGTTGGTCGCTTCTCAATCTTTTGTTAGCCTTCATTTTGCACTAAGTATGATCACTACTTGTGCATCCAAAATCCTTTAAACTAGTTTTGCCACATGAGTCCACTATACCTACCTATATGCGGTATTCTTTTGCTGTTTTAAGCAAATTTGTATGTGCCATCTCTAATTTTCAAAATAAATTTCTTTTGTGTGCTCGTACTGTCATGAGGCGGTGAGGGTGGCCAATATTTTCCATGCTAGATGTGTTATTCTCACGATGAATGTTTATTCACTTGTCATTGCACGAGAGTAAGGAAAAGGTATTATGGATCAAAATGAAAACTGAATTTACTTTATGTTGTCAAATAATAAATTCCTTGGAAAGTGTTGGTATGGAGGGCACCCGTGGATACAAGTTAGCCATGGAAAGTGAAAGTATGGTGGAAAAGGAATAAACTTTATTTTCTGTTTGGGAACCGCTTATGATATATCTAGCATGGAAAGTGTTGGGAGCTCTAAGTCGTTATCTTTGGTGGGAAAAGTATGCCACTCAAAATGTTTTTATCTCTCAATTTTTGCTTTGAGCTCGCACCTCTACAAATCCCTACTTCTCTCGCTGAAGGGCCTTTTTTTGCTTTATGCAATTTTTATTTTAGTTTGAATTTCCATCTTCTCTTATAAAGCACCAACTAGGAGGCACTATGATCGTACTTGAGCATTGGGTGTAACTAATATGCGAGTGTGTTTCATGAATGGATCAATAATTGAGCATGATGGGCTAGGGATAACTTATTTTAGCATTGATATTTTGAAAGACATGGTTGCTTGTTGGTATGCTTGAGTATATAAATTATCATGTCAAAACTAGACTATTGCTTCGAACAATATAAAAGTCCAAATGTCCATGCTATAAAGAAAAGAATATGATATGACATGTTAGGCAGCATTCCACATAAAACATTTGTTTTATCATTTACCTACTCGAGGACGCAGCAGGAATTAAGCTTGAGGATGCCGATACGCTCCAACGTATCTATATTTTTTATTGTTCCATGCTGTTATATTATCATTCTTGGATGTTTTATAATCATTTTATAGTCATTTTATATCATTTTTGGGGACTAACCTATTGACATAGTGCCAAGTGCCGCTTGCTGTTTTTTGCATGTTTTTTTACATCGCTGAAATCAATATCAAACGGAGTCCAAACAATGCTAAACTTTTTCTGGATTTTTTATGGACCGTAAGACCACCATTGGGCCAGAGCAGCACTTGGGGTGCCTCTAAGGGGCCACAGCCCATCAGTATGCCTCGGGGCCTCAGGCCTGTGTGGGTTATGCCCACCTCGCTGGCCTCCGCACCCCTCTCTTACCCTATAAATTCACAATATTCCAAAACCCTTTCGGTGAACCTAGATTAGAAGTTCCGCCATCAGAGGCCTCAGAGCCACCGAAAACTAATCTAGACCCTGCTCGACACTGCTTCGGAGGGGGGGATCATCTCCGTGGTTATCTTCATCATCCCATGCCACCATGATGATGAGGGAGTAGTCCACCCTGGGCTGAGGGTTTGTACCAGAGCTATGTGTTTAATCTCTCTCTCTCTCTCTCGTGTTCTTGAGATGTCACAATCTTGATGTATCACGGGCTTTGTTAATATAGTCTGATCATATGGTGTTTTCCCTCTCTATCTTGTTGTGATGAATTGAGTTTTTCCCATTGGGGTTTCGTTGTTATCGGATTGAATACTTATATGGATTTGAGAACACATGGTATATGTCTTGTAATTGAATACTGTGGTGACAATGGGGTATCGTGATCGATTCACTTGATATATGTTTTGGCACTCAACTCGTGGATTCCCGAGGTGACATTGGGGTGATCTATGCATAGGGGTTGATGCACGCTCTTGTATTTTTTTCTTCGTAGAAATCTTGGGGCACTCTTGAAGTTCTTTGTGTTGGATTGAGTATTATGAATATGAATTTGCTTTGGTGTTATTTTAGTATGAACTATTGAATAGATCGAACGGAAAGAATAGCTTTGAGGTGGTTTCTGCACTTACAAACAATTTATTCTTATGTTCTCCGCTAGATAGGAACTTTGGAGTGATTCTTCATCGCACTTTGAGGGATGGTTATATGATCCGATTATATTAGCATTGTTGAGAGGTTGCACTAGTGAAAGTATGGACCTCGCCTCATTTTCGAGCATTGCAATATCGCTTTTGTGCCCATTTACTATTTGTTACCTTGTTGTTTTTAATTATTCAGATTATAAAAATATATTTCTACCATCCATACTACACTTTTATTACCATCTCTTCATTAACTAGTGCACTTATACAATTTGCCATTGTATTGGGTGTGTTGGGGACACAAGAGACTTTTTATTATTTGGTTGCGTGGTTGTTTGAGAGAGACCATCTTCATCCTACACCTCCCACGGATTGATAAACCTTAGGTCGCCCACTTGAGGGAAAATTGCTATCGTCCTACAAAACTCGCGCTTGAGGCCCAACACAAGTCTACAAGTACAAGTTGCATAGTAGACATCACAAGGCTTAGCATACCACACAGAAAGCGGTCAAGCACACTAGCTCGCTTCCCCAAATATCATTTCACTGCTCAATCATCGCCGATGAAAGATGGGGACGTGGACCCGTGTCATGAGGGCAACTTCGTGGCCCACTGGCGAGAGCGCGGCGCAGCCACCATGCGCGGTTAATAAGGTATGAGCGCAGCCACATCCGCGATCGGGCGGCTAAGGCAGCCCAAACGGCCACCGTTGCTTCTCGTGGCGGTAGCAACATCTCGCCGGGATAGCACCTGCAAGAGCGGCATAGCAGTTGTCCATTCTCGCAAGCGGCCTTAGCCCTCGATGGAGGCTCTCCTGTCGTGTCAAACCGCGGATCTCGGTAGGGGGTCCCGAACTGTGCGCCTAGGCGGATGGTAACAGGAGACAAGGGACATGATGTTTTTACCTGTGTTCGGCCCTCTCGATGGAGGTAAAACCCTACCCCGCTTGATTAATATTGATGATATGGGTAGTACAAGAGTAGATCTACCACGAGATCGAGAGGCTAAACCCTAGAAGCTAGCCTATGGTATGATTGTTGTTCGCCCCACGGACTAAAAACACTCCGTTTATATAGACACCAGAGAGGGTTAGTGTTACATAGAGTCGGTTACAAATGGAGGAGATCTACATCCAGACGCCAAGCTTGCCTTCCACGCCAAGGAAAGTCCCATCCGCATACACGGACGAAGTCTTCAATCTTGTATCTTCATAGTCTAGGAGTCCGCCAAAGGTTATAGTCCAGCCATCCGGACACCCCTAATCCAGACTCCTCAAGAGCTCTCTAACCAGGCTTCAATGACGACGAGTCCGGTGCGCAGATTGTCTTCGCATTGCAAGGCGAAGTTCCTCCTCCAATACTTCATAGAAGATTTTGAACACAAGGATAGTGTCCGGATCTGCAAAATAAGTTCCACATACCACCGAGAGAGAATAATATTTACACAAATCCAATCTGCCGACGATTCCGCAGCGTGACATCACACCACGGTCAAGCCTTTATTCAATCGCTTTTACCGCCCCACCTCAAAGGCACTTAGCGAGACGGTTTCTTGGCACGCCTTTGTCGAAGCAGTAGATTGTGTCCCTTATTCGGGATTCTCATCAATATGGGCGGGTAACCCAATCATGCCATTAATTTACTGGCGCTTTGGGAGATATGCAAGTTTTACTAGGCTGGTGGGGGCACATAGTTTCGTCCACCATATAAGGGGATAAGGATCCACCTTTCATCTACGCCTTCTTCCTCCTTTGCTTATCCATTTCACAAGACTTGAGCTCCAGCAAGACAGGTCCGACATCCCACCTCAACCTTCTCCAGCCATGTCCGGAGCGGGAGGCAAGTGGATGGTCTCCTCCACCACGGAGGGACACATCAAGAAGCCGAGGAAAGCCGGATACTTGTCCAATGACATCGCGCACCGCTCCCCGACAAGGGGCAGCTCATCCCCACCCCTGTGCCCCATGAGAGGGTGGTGTTCTCACCCATTTCCTCCATGGACTAGGTTTCCCACTTCACCCATTTGTCCGGGACTCATGTTCTACTACGGCCTGGATTTCCACGATCCGCCCCGAACTTCATCCTCAATATCTCGACGCTCATCGTCAGGTGCGAGGCCTTCTCTACATCCAGCCCCACTTCGCTTATGGCTGAAGACCTTCAATGTCAAACCGAAGGTAGTGGGCGGCCGCCAAGCGGCGCGGAGGCGCCATGGTGGGCAAGATGCCCAACGTTACATGGCTTGAGGGCTCTTCGTGGAGACCATAAAGGTGGCAATCGGGTGGTTCTACATCACCGAGCCGCGCGACCTGAATGGGAAGCGCCCCAATTCCGATCCGCTTCCCTACACGGCTCACCTCCCGGAAAGAGACGGGCTTGTCGGGGTAATTCGGAGGAGCCGACGCCCAAAACCAAGCGCCCAAAACCTGGTGAGCAAGAAGCTCAAACTCGCCAACGTAGTCCAGTCATGCTCATCCGCCGGATCCTCCCGTACAACAACGGGCTTTCGGGCCAGGGAGTTTGATCCGCACAACACCGAATCTCGAGTAGGCTCTTCGACACTACGCACGAAGACGCTCGAAGGTGCTGTTCAAGGGCGCCGAGGCCCCGTGATCCGCTACCGAGGATCGCGGATTCATCACGCAGCATCAAGCCAACGCAGAAGCTATTTTACCCTTTACGGGTTACTTGTTTTCCATAGTTTGATTCTATGCGGATCTAAACTCCTTACCTTTTGACAGATTGGCAGAAGACATCCGGACAGATTGGCTATCCGCCCCTTGCCCAAGACTCATGACGCCCGCTGACGGGTTGCTGGTTCCGCACCTTACGTGGTGCCGAGAAGAAGGCTAAGAAGAAGGCCACGGAACTCGAAGAGTTCCCCGTGCCCGTGGTGTCGATTCATCGTCCGATGACTCAGGCGCTCCTCCAAGACGCAGGAGGAGGAAGAAGAGGCCTCTCCTCCAAATGGGGGAGGACAGAAAGGAAGGCCGCCTAACTGGGGGGTCGGAGGGTCCAAGAAGGAAGGACCTTCCTCCGACTACTCCACCAATGCCGACAACAGCGGAGAGGAGGGCCATCCAGGCCAAGCCCTCGCAAAATCGTAAGTATCCGGATACCGTAATAACTCATGGTGTTCCTTTATTGCATAGTATCTTCCGACGCCAAATATAATCATGCAGTCCACCCAAGGCCGGGCTCGATGCTTCGCCGAAGCGCCCTCGGGTTCGCCGGATGAATAGCACTTCACTTCCGCCGCCTCTCTCCTTGCGCCATGGATGATGCCGCGGTGGAGTCCCAAAGGGTCCAAGCCAGAGGAGGTGGTCTTGGAGACGCCGCAAGGCAACCTCCCTGCCCAAAGCAAAGGGGACAAAACCCCAGGGTCCCAAGTCCGCCCTAGGTCGACACCGCACCAAACCTTCAACGGTTCCGGAATCCAGCAGTGCCCCCTAATAAGAAGGGCAAGTTTACGGCGCCGGTGACTCCGGCCCATCCGGAGGCACCGGATAATCTATCGGAGGTGCTTAACGACGCCCATCGACGAGGAGCACCGCACTATTATGAGTGTGGTGATCCAAGGTTCAACCCGCCAAGAGCGGGCTGATCAAGCCTCGTGCCAGCCTTCTAACAGCTTTGAGGTATGTATTTAAGATATGTAAAAATATTACCGATAGACAGAGCCCCTCGATGCTCAGCTTTGGTGTTCGGAAAGAAAAGCCGAATCGAGGATCAAAAAGATATACGCAGGAGTCTAACATAAGTATGTCAATATGGGAATGCAGTTACCACGACCTCTCGCCAAGACCGATCGCAGAGGTTGATGCATTGAAGCAGAGCCTCGAACGGTCCGAGAACGAGCTCGGCCTTGCTAAGAAGCAGCTCGAGGATAAGGAAGGTAAGTAATACCTATGTAAGTATATAAAAAGATGTGGTTGCAAAAATGACAGGACCAACGTGAGTATTACAGGGCCACAACCGAGGTGGCGACTTCAAGAAAGCGTTGTCCAAGGTCAAGACAATGCGGCGTGGAACGCGCCGAGCAAGAAAAGCAGGAGGGGCGGTGGCGGAGGTGCAGCAAGAGCTCCAGGATCTTGTGAAAACACGAGAGCTTGAGCTTGACTCAAAGACTCGAGAGTCCGAGTCAGTCTCGGCGCTTGAGAGCGCCAAATCTGCCAAGGCCAAGCCCAAAAAGCCTCCAAGAAATTGAGGCGATGAAGAAGATAGCGGGGTTAAGGCATTCTTTATGCAAAGCAAGCACGTTAAAGTGAATTACTTGTTACTTACCCGAGTCCGAGCTCACCAGAGCATTCGCAGATCTTCCCTGTGAGTGTGTCCGACGCCACGATTCTACCGAGTCAAGAGGGAGCTGACCGAGAAGGTGTTCTGTCCCAAGATGTTGAGGCCGACACCGGTGTTTTGAGCGACCAGCTGAAGCAGCTGGTCGAGCTTCATAAGGTGGCCGAACAGGCCATGAAGGGTCTCATAGTCCGCCTGTGGCCTCGGGAAGCCATGCCTGGAAGCTACTGGCTGGTGAGGCGGCCGGTGGATGCCCGTCCATGGCTTGAAGTCATCAAGCACTCAGATGCATTGAAGGTGCTCAGAGGCCTTTGCCCTTGCTAAAGTGCACTGGGCAAGATGGACGCTGAGAAGCTTGTGACGGATGGACCACCGCCGGCAAGGAGCATCGCAAGCCCGAGATGTATTATGAGGGCATCCTGAAGGGTGCCCGCCTTATAACGGATGAGTGCTCCAAAGATGTAATTTTTTAGTAAACTCGCATTTGTGATCCTCAGACGCTGAAAACTTGTTCATATGCGCTAAGCAACGCTTTTGAATTTAAAATATTACCTTCAGGCGGCCGCTTATTAAAATTGAGAGATGGCGAGTCGTCGGCTTCGCCCCCATGCCGCGAAAGTGTGGGTGTTCGGATAAACTTGAGCGCTTTTTCCCATTCTTGGGTCCTTCGAGGGAGGCGCCAACACAACGTAACAAGGCAATTGGACTATAATGCTTGAACACTCTCACTTAGCCATAGAATTCTATAATTTTAAATTTCGCTGCCCCAAGTATTCGAAGACCGAGTTCGGGCGCTATCCACGCCTAGGCTGCATAAAGCCGGCCCTCGCCTAAGCGGCATGTCTTTAGGGACTCAAAACCTCTAACAACGATCAGCTCTCGCCCTATCATGACGGGCAGTTTTAGCTTTCCACCGAGGTGCTTAGCCCAGCTCAACCGGGCACAATCGCAGTGGTTCTCCCAAATACTACCTTAGCCGATATAATGTAACGAAGGTACCAAAACATGGGAGCCGGGCAAACCCAACTATTGACCCAAGACATGATTCGAGCCGATGCATATAATGCTATAAGTTCGGGTGCCGCACTCATGAGAGTGTTCAGACTTTCACACCATATTATGGGGCACGAAGCCCCGGTGTATTGGCCGCACTAAAGTGTAATGTTGCATAATGTCATAACTGAACATGTTTTTATAAAAAGGAATGCAATAATAGAAGAAAGCTATGTATTGTTTATTCAAAAGGCTGCGTAAAAGCAGACGATACAAATAGTGCGATAAGCAAGAGATGGGACTATTTGACATGTCCTCTCCGTGGGCGAGCTACGGATGATATGTGAAACAAGTATACTGCTTGTTATAGAGACCACCGACACTCGACGTAGCTTTCGCCTCCCCGGCTGTTGCATCGTGTGTTCGGCGATTAGATCACGGACAGGCCTTCCGAGAGTGGAGTCCTGAAAGTAAGAAGAAAAAGAATGACAAAATCGGAGCCCCGTGCGGTTGAGCCGCATTTTGGGCATGCCGTGGTCGTGCCCTCCCCTATGCCCATGGTATTTCCAGAGCGTAGTTATGTACGCCAGAGTACTGGTTTCGCAATTTCGCGAGGGCTGGGGTTGAGGCCGCATTGCTACGCTTTGCTCGGAACGCGCCAGTGCTGTCTTGTTGTAGGTTACTCCGGCGCGCTTTGACGGTGTCCGGACGCTTAATAGCCGTACTAGAGAATTGCGTTGAAAGGCTGATTTGTACTTCCGCCGCGAGGGTTGCCGTGATCCTCCGCTCGAGAGCGCTTAGTGTTTCCATTGACCGTAATGACTCTCGAGGGCCCGCATCTTGAGCTTGAGGTATGCGAAAGCGGCACCGCATTGAACTTTGCAAATGCGGTTCGTCCGAGCAAAGGCGTGATAGCCATCATGAACGGGACTATGTCAAGATTAACTCCTCGGTTCGAAATTATCCGGGATCCAAGACCACCTCATGTGTAATCGAGCCTGCATAGCTTGGCCTCTACACCTGGTATGACGCTTTTAAAGGTCGCTTTTGTGGGTTTAACTTGAGGATCTATACCCATTTTTCACATCAGATCCTCGATAAAGCAGGTTCAAAGTTGCCGCCGCCCCATAAGGACTCTAGTGAGGTGAAATTCGTGAATGATTGGGTCTAGAACTACGCGCGAATCCGCCATGGCGGATGCTAGTGGGTGGTCCTTCGATCAAAAGTGATCGGGCAGGAGGACCATGGGTTGAACTTTGGGGCGATCGCTCCAACGCATATACGCCCCTCGAGTGCATGCTTCCGCCCCTTTGGGGATGTGGGTTATGATATCATGTTCACCGTCCGCACTTGTGGGGGAAGCCCTTCTGTCCCCTATTGTTCGGTGCCGGGCTCCTCGCCATCGCTATGCAGCCCTTTGTATCTGTTTTCGCACTTAACTTGCTCGCTCGCTTGAACACCCAACAATCCTCGCTGGTGTGATTGGCTGGTTTTTCGGGGTGCCGTGTATTTGGCACGAGCGATCGAGTATTCGGTCCAAACCGGACGGGCCCGAGTATTTCTTTTAAATGGCTTTTTCACGACCGGTTTAGAGCCTTTGAATCCGCATTAATTGCCATATCCTCAGATTGTCGCCATTAATGTGGCGGTTTTGCTTGTTGCGATGCGACCTGCCATTGTTGTCCTTGGTATCCGAATTACCAGGGCTCTTGGTCATATTATTACTACGAGCTAGCTAGCTGTCTTCTCCCGCACAAAAGCGGTCATGAGTGTTGTGAGGGCCACCATGGATTTCGCTTTTCCTGTCCTAGGTGCCGGCAAGCCACTCGTCACGGATGTTATGTTTGAAGGCTGCAAGGGCCTCTCGTCCTCGGACAATCGACTATTTGATTTTTCTTGGTTAGGAGCCGTGTCCAGAATTGTCCGCCGATTCTCCGTCTCGCTGAATTATGTGGCTTAGGTCATCGGCGTGGGTGGTCGCATATAGGTGCCCGGAAATTGTCGAGGAATGCGGCTTCCGGTCCTCCCAACAACCAATTGATTCTGCTGGCAAGCTGTTAAGCCAATGCCGAGCTGGTCCTTTAAGCTTGAGTTGGAGGTATTTGATGGCGTAGATCATCACCAAGGGCCATGTGGATATGAAGGAGATAATCCCCGATCCATACCGCAGATCTGTTGTGCCATCGTATGATTCGATGTTTACGGGTTTGAAACCCTCGGGATTTGGCGATCCATTACTTCATCCGTGAAGCATAGTGGGTGTGCGCGCCTGCATCGGGCTATATCACGATGTAGCTCAAACGAGCTTTGTCTACTTTGTTCGCCCGCCGGATTTACCATATCCGCATGACGGTTATCGCCACGCGTCGTGGGCGCCCACGCCGATGCATAGATCGATCTTGTTTGCCTTGCCTTGTCCTCCAATATATCTCGCAGGTCCGCACATTTCCCCGCGTTTGGTATTCTTTGAGTGACGCCGGGTGCAGCTTGAATAGAGGGCCGAGAGGTTTTCGTCATGGCCACGAGGTGGCCGGTCGGCCGTGATCATGCGCCGGTGATGTAGGTCCGGTGCTTCCTCCTCTAATCGGGCTAGCAGCCCGCGCTTTGGGTAGCTCTTGAGGGCGCTCGAGTTCAGACTCTTCGCCGCAAGGACTTCAGTCCATCCGTCGGCTAGCAAGTCTTGGTCAGCTCTAAGTTGTTGTTGTTTTTTCTTGAGGCTGCTCGCCGTGGCTATAAGCCTGCGCTTGAAACGCTTTGTTCGACGGGATCCTCAGCACGCATAAATTCATCGTTGTTGAGGCTTGCCTCGCCTTCGAGGGAGGCATGTAATTATCGCCCTCTACCTCTCTCGCCCGCCGCCTCATGAGGGTTGGTTTCTCCATCCTCCCGCGCTGAATCCCGCCGAGGGGGTTGTCTTCAAAGACTGTCCGGTGTTATTATCTCCCGTGCTGTAATCATCATTTTTGCTTTGGCGGATTTAGAGCGGCGCCACCGACGCGGGCGCTTAGGCTTCTTCTTGAGGGGTCATCCTCCGTTGTTCCATCTCCGTTTTCTTTTGGGTGTCCACCATGTATATGTCATACGATTAAGGTGGCTTCCAAAGGCTCTCAGAGGCGCTGGTTCTTGGTCGCCTCTGCGATCGGGCCCATACCGCCAATGTCATCGGAGTCGGGTCAAGCATGTCGGTTAAATCATTGATAGTGGCTACGGCGGGTGGTGGGTGGATTTGAATTTCTTCGTCTGTGATTCCAACCTTGCCGACCATAGTCCGCCAGGCTCTCCGATAAAGAGAGCGACTTTTAGTGAATTCGTAATGTCGCCAAGGGCGAAAAGCCGAAAGATGTCCGCGGGCGGTGAACTCCATGATCGGCGCCCAATCGGATTCGATTGGCAGGGCGCTGAAGGTTCAGAGTCCGGAGGGAGTCCGCACCTTGAGTCACAAGCTTTGCAAAGGACAAGGCTGGTGTTCGCATAATCGCCAGAGATTGCAGCCCCGAGGCGGTGTCCAGCCACCCGCCCTCGACATTGGCGCGGTCGGCTCGAAGCTGAGGGTCGGAGCGACACTAGTGCGCCTCTGTGGCACCGTTCGGGCAGAGCTAGATCATGCCCATCGTGATAAAGGGGGCGCTATTATGGCTCGAATCCGTCAAGATCAAGTCTCCGCGGACGCCACCGTAGTTCAAACTTCCAAATCTGACCTCATGGCCAGGGGCGAAGCCGATCTGCTCCAGATGGCTGCTTAATTGCCCGCAGCAAAGCCGCCAATACGAAGATCTGTCCGGGAGAAAAGTCTCACTGGACGGCATCATTGTTGATGATCGGAGGAGCCATCGGCCTAAAGGTGACGGCACTGCAGGAACTCTCAATGAAAGCACCAATGTCGGCGCAAAACCGCGGATCTCGGTAGGGGGTCCCAACTATGCGCCTAGGTGGATGGTAACAGAGACAAGGGACACGATGTTTTTACCCAGGTTCGCCCTCTCGATGGAGGTAAAACCCTACTCCTGCTTGATTAATATTGATGATATCGGTAGTACAAGAGTAGATCTACCACGAGATCGTAGAGGCTAAACCCTATAAGCAGTGCCTATGGTATGATCGTTGTTCGCCCCACGGACTAAAACCCTCCGGTTTATATAGACACCAGAGAGGGTTAGGTTACATAGAGTCGGTTACAAATGGGAGGAGATCTACATCCAGACGCCAAGCTTGCCTTCCACGCCAAGGAAAGTCCCATCCGACACAGTGACTAAGTCTTCAATCCTCAGAAGTTCATAGTCCAGAGACCGCCAAAGGTTATAGTCCGCCATCCCGACACCCCTAATCCAGACTCCTCACCGCCCACGCCAGCTCATGGCGGTCACCGTGACAAATCAAATGAAGCTTATCCGACAATGGTCGGCAACCCACGGCCAAAGAGTTGGCAATCGCCGAGAGCTGCTCGAGCAGCCGTCCGCTCTTCGCCGATACCTTGCCACGATGGAGCCCGGCCCAAGCTCAGATCGCAGCCGCCCACGCCCAGCTGTGGGCGGCCTTTTTCCAAAGCGATGGCGGACACGGATGGCTAGATGCTTGCCGAGTATGGAGCGATGGATGCCATGGAGCCCCTTCTCCAGAGACCGCCGGGCGCGAAATGGACATGGAGGCGGCGGCGGAGATCGACGAGCACCAAGCCGTAGTAGTACTTTTTGTTTTGTTTAATTAAGAGCACCGGTCTTTAATTTGTTAGAGTAATGTTTAGGTCAGCTAGCTCTGTTTAATTGCCGAACTTGCTCGATTAAGAAGTGGGTGTGCTGTAGTCTCCTTTGTGTACCCAAATTATGCAATGACGTGATGACCATCAGAACTGTGGAAATTCAACCAAAATTTTTGACGCTCAAACTCATCACACATGGGTTGCTTATCTGAATCGCTTGTGATGTTCACATCATACACAGCTTCAATAAGGACCGTGCGGATGACACTTTATGCTACGGTTATTTCACTGAACCGATTCAAAATTTTCGCTTCCGCGAAATATCTACCCCCCCACCCTTACCAAAAGCCACATTTCTGCTTCGCCTTCCTTTCCAAGTTGAAACCTTCACTCTTGCTTGCAGCGCCGCCTCATCGGCGACCTCCTTCACGCTTCTGCCTCTTCTATCCAGCAGGTAATCCACACCACCCCATCCTCCTCCTCCTTCCACATCCCACATGCCCCCACCACCGCGCCGACACCTTCCACCCAAATCACCAACCCTCCACCAAATAAGCACCGCCTAAGCCATGGTGCCAGAGCCCAAGGAGCATTTGGCAGCGGAGAAGAATCACGAATGACGCTGTTGAGGTCTCGATGGCTGCCATTCGTGTTAATTCTCAGATCTTGGAAGAGCACCTTGCCATTTGCTAGCTACGCCAGCTACATGCTCGGTTTACCTGCTATGCAGTGCTTCTCCTTCCTTTCCTTAACAAATTCTAGTGAATTGTGCTATCTAATTTTACCATGCAATCTGCTGTTCTAGTGTATATGGTCTATATGTCGGCAAAGGTGCCTACTTATTAACTGCTTGATTAATTAGTTGTCGCTTCGCTAACTGCTTGGTTCAATTCGCAAATGTGATGTTGAATTCTTCAGCTGCAATTTTGTATTGTCTTCCATGTGAGAAATAAACTGAATTTATGTTTACAAAATACATGAGAAACTAATACAATTGCTACATTCCCAAGTTGTCAAGCATGCTTGGTTTGGTTATACATTGTGCAATGTGGTGCTCAATTAACGCTTGTTCATTTGTTGTGGTGTTTAGTTAACATTTTGGTTCAATTCTGCAATGCGATGTTCAATAGTTGTGGGTGCATTATGTTATTGTATACCATGTGAGAAGTAAATTGAATTTGGTTGTACTAAATACATGACAAACAAATACAATAGCTATATTTCCAAGTTGTTACATGCTTGGTTTGGTTAACGCCTGATCTTCTATTAGAGTACGCTTTATTGTGCAATGTGGTGCCTGCCAATGTTTGGTTCATTTGTTGTAGTGTTTAGTTAACTGTTTGGTTCAATTCTGCAATGCAATGTTCAATTGTTGTGGTGCATTCTGTTATTGTATACCATGTGAGGAATAAATTGAATTTGGTTGTACTAAATACATGAGAAAAAAATACAATTGCTATATTTCCAAGTTGTTAAGCATGCTTTGTTTGGTTAACTGTCTGATCTTCTATTATGAGTATGTTATATTGTGCAATGTGGTGCTCAGTTAATGTTTGGTTGATTTGTTGTGGTGTTTAGTTAACTGTTTGGTTCAATGCTGCAATGCGATGTCCAATTGTCATGAGTAAAATTTCGTATTGTTGTACATGTGAGGAATAAATCAAATTTGGATGCACTTAATACATGAGAAACATATACAAGTGCTATATTTCCTAGTTCTTAATCATGCTTGGTTTGGATAAATGGGTTTTGCATGTGGCTTGAATTAATCTGATGAATCTGCAATGCGCTTATTTTTCATCAACATATTTTACTGATAGCATGCGAACCCTTAAATATGTGTTGCAGGGAAACAATGGGAAGCACTGAGGTTTACAATCGAGGTTAGCACGTGCATGGTCCCTTATCTAATAGCACATTATTGTGCAATTGCACTAACCATTCTAATATTTAGGTTTTAACAATTTGGTCTTGCACATGTAGGTCCCGCTGTCGAGGTTTTGACCCACTATTCAATCTCTTTGCATATAGGGAAATGAGTTGTCCATGAATATCAATCAAGTCAAGAAACTCGCAAAGATTGTTAGGATAAAGAAATTAGAGAAAAAAACAACAAGATCTTTGTCTGCACAATGAAGAAGACATTAGTTAACTACAAGATGGTACTAACTATTATACCTTGCCTTTTTTATTCCTTTGCCCCATTTCCAATATAGAGAAGATATTTATGCACACCCTTGTTTTCAGGCCTTTACAAAGCAGTTCACTGATGATTACCTCTCAAACCACCTCTATGGTCGGGAGGCAAGGAAGGTTTCATACAACACCCACGGTTCAATATTGAAGTGTTCCTAAGGAGGACGAAGGATGGACGGTCAATCATCCATGTGCACCGCCTAAAGTTGCAAAGACCTTCAACATGAATGAAGGCTCAATATTCGCCTTCCGCTTCAGCAGTTTTCCAGATGAGATGCATCTGTCTATGTACCATCTATGATACTAATTTCGAAAGGTTCTAGATGTTGCATGTGAAACTTGTTGCTGGTGCAGTTGTGTAATGGGGTAGCTGAGTGCTGAAGCTATATCATGTTGTACTCTGATGTATTTCAATTATGAAATCCTCCTTCCTTAATATGGAAATGAAATATATTATGTGCTTAAAATGAATGTCAATTAGATTAATAAATGGATTATTAATAATAGGGCAATTAGCCTGCTAATTGGGTTTTTCTATTGCAAATGGTTATTTAGAAAACACCGTATGGCTTATGACTCAGTAACGCACACAGCTTTCTAGGAATAAACTGTGTTGGATCAATGAACAATCACACATGACATTCTCTTGAAAACTGTTTGTGTTAGGCCACCTTGCGCAAACGCTACCACATAAAAAACTGTGTGTGATGGACAGCCTTCGCACACACAGTTTCTTCTATGCACCGTGTGTGATGCATTCAATAACGCAATGATAAAATTGTTAATATCGTGTAATGGTAACGCTACCACAAACAATTTAACGGGAAAATTGTGTGTGATGTACCGCTAATGGATACATTTTCCTTGGAGCGACCGTGGGATGTATGTACTAACAGTAAAAGTTTAGCGAGGATCGACTGCTTGGGATGTACTTACGAATCGAAAATGATTTCGCTTTGTATAATTGTATTTTATTTAGCACTACTGAACGTGATAATCGTATTTGGTCGCCGTCACCGACATCACACCTCATTTTGCCGAGCATGTGCCAGAGGGCATATAACCGACGGTCTCTCGGTCGTGTGGGAAGGACCCCTATCACCCACATACTCACTTGGCGACGGTTCCAAATGCCGCCGGAAGGGGTTAAAACCGCTTGTATAGCACCTTGTTGTACCAAAGGTAAGTTGCTAGGAAAATAAGAAATCATGACTACGGATATGTTCATGAAATTTCAGATGACCTTACCTCGTGACGGTCAAGCTCTTCCGTGTTGCTCGTGCCATCCTGGATCAAGATATGTCGGCACACACAAGACATCAATGTATATATCAAAGTGCAATCACATGTATAAATAAACTAAAACTGATATATACCTCATAAGTCACAGCGAAACAAATAGTCGGGTGTGGAGTCCCATCAACGCCCATCGGCAGTTGAGTGTAGACCGTAACTCAGATCGTAACTCTTACTGTCCGAGGAAACTATCTGCAACATGATACGCTGCAGCCGTAGGTCAGTACATTGAATGTATCGCAAGATCACAATAAGAGAAAACAGATGATAAACTATACTATATGCAGTATGGCTTTGTGGCTCAGATTCGAGTTTTGTTTATGTAAAAGCTGGTTTTATTTTCCCACATCAAAGGAATAAATGAAGTCTGTATATATGGAATTTTCTATCATGACATGGTTCCGCCAACCGATGTCTCATAGCCCAAAATCATCATAAGTAGCCCACAATTGTTATCATCCGTGTTGAGAGTTCCGAGATAGATCCAAGTCCGAGGCTCAAATTGTCCGTAATCGGGACACGGCTAATCGATTAGGTTATAACCTCTCGCAGAGGTTTGTACACTTTACCCGCAAGATTCGATCCTCTTTTACGCTCGCACTTCGTGGTGTTTGAGAACAAGATGACCAAACATGGTCTTCCAAGAGTTCCTCCTCACCACCGTCCTGTACTCATCCAATCCTACCATAGTTCTACATCTTCTAGCACCGCCCCAGCCAGAGTCACCACTAAGGTCAACCAAGCCAGAGCCCATAATGACTTGCGGTTGCACAGTAAGCTTCCGGCATGAAGTATTCTTCCGCTCTTTGAGTCTGGGTGAAGCTCGCAAGATGTCATGGCGCTTTCTCCATGCATCCTGCCAACCACTGGTTTCTCCAGGTGCCCACAACCATCCTTCACCCAAAGAGTGTGTATTGAATTCTTGTCTCGAGTCTTGAAGTCTTGAGGCCTTGAAGATGCAGTCCTGCAGATTCCATCATGGAGCTGTCACCATTGACGAGATCCTCCATTCTCACACCACTCCCGAAGCACTCATACCCACCCCGCCTACTATAGCGTAGCATTAAAATAAATAACGCCCCGGCTTGGTAACAGGTGATGGGTTCCTGCCTCATGCATACTACTCAACTACAAGAATCAATAACACTACTAGGGGTGGTTGCTAGGATGCCACTAAATGCAATAAAACATAGGTATGAAACCATGGTCAAAGTGAACTTGTTTTGGCCGACGATCTTCAAAACTAGGGACTTGTGGTAGCAAACTTCGCACTCCGGAAATTCTACCGAGGCAAACAATAACCATAATAAGCACATAGCATATGATCACTTAACACAATAGCATAGTAACATAACACACCAAAACAAACGAATCAAAACCCAGAGGAAAACTCAAAGAAATCCAACTCAAAGTTTTCCTACTTCAAGCAACAACTAAAAAATAGTTTTACATTACAAAAACTACCTCAACACAACCCAATCATGGTTTTATGCTAACTTAACAGAAAAGAATGCATTAAGCAACTAGGAGCAAAAAGAATCAATTTAAAAGCTATTATAAAACTCCTATTAGGCCTAAAGCAAATTTTAGTAAGAAAAATAAAATAAAAGTTTTATTTATTATAAATAAAAGTTCATGCTCTAAAGTGACAGAAACTAACCTAGAACAATCTATCACAGTGAAAATAAATTTATTTGCTAACTAAAACAATAGGAAAACAAGAGCTAGCTAATTAATTAAGAATAACATGATTCTGATTAAAACTATTTTTTTATTAATCCTAAATGCCCAAATATATTCCTACGGTTAGGCAATGTCAAACAAAGTTGGGACAAAAAAGAATCACTAAAAAATAATTTTCCTAACTCTTTTATAGCAGATTTACTATTATGACTAAATCTAAAAATAAAGCAATTATAAATAATTTTAACATAGCTAATTATATTTTCTACAGAGACTCTAAGAAATTTGCAAACCAACAAAAAAAGAATCACTTAAAAATATTAAGTATATTAAAAGATATGAATTTTTCAAATCTGAAACTATTCTGCTAAAATAGAAAATGAAAAATAAAGAAAAACGGCCTAATGGGCCTAACTAACGCCCTGGGCGTAATATAACTAAACGGGCCCTAGTGGTTTAAACTGAGTCGGCCGGTTTAAATAAAAACCCTAACTAACCGGGGTAAAAACCCGGTTCACTAACTAACCTAAATAAAACGTATTCTTCTGGGGATCTAATCCAAATCAGACGCTGCCGGATCTAACGGCGAGAGGGGGTCCGGCGATTTACCGTCGGCGACGGGCAAGCGAGGCTCCCAAGCGGCGAGTGCTCCGCCTCCGGTGGTCGGGGGCGCCATGAGGGCTACGGCGGGTGACGGACGGGCGAGGGGTGGGTCCGTGGAGTCAACGGGCTCGGGTGGTCGGAGTGGGTCGGGCGAGGTTAATGGCGGCGGCGGCCTGGCCTGGATGAAGAGCGGCATGGAGGGAGAGGGAGGTCCGTGAGGGGGCGAGGGGGAAATGGGTGGGGAGGGTATTATAGGGCGGGGGGCCGGCTTGAGGGGGCGAATCGGGAGGATCGGGAGGATCCCGGGTCTCCGGCGAAGTGGGCGCGCGGTGGTTTCGGCGTGGGGGCGAGGCGGCGAGGGAAAGGGACGAGGTGGGATCGGGCGCCGTGAGGGAGAGAGAGGGGTGAGCGAGCGGGCGACCGATCGGGAGGATTCGGCGCTGTGGCTCGCTGGGCTGCTCGGCCGGGCACTGGTCGGGCCGGGTCTGTGGGCCCAAAGTAGCCGGCACACTGTTCACTGGCGCACTGGTATTTCTCTTTTCCAAATTTTATTTTTTGAAAACAAAAAACAGAGATAATATATAAACCACAAATATTTTATATAGGACATATATATACCAAAATGATCAGGGAATATTCTATCATTTGAACATTTTTCCAAGGGCGTAATCCAAAGTTTATAAAATTCATTTTTTCAAAATTCAAATAAAACTCAAATTTGAATTTCAAACTTTTGGCAATGTTTTCTTCTCACATATTTGGAGTGTCATGTTACTCCTCTCATACTTTTTCTCAAGTAGTTGTCGCATAGTTTTGAAATGAATTTCAACCGCCAAAGTTTGAATTCCCATTCCAACAACTCCAAAACTTCAAACTTCAAATGCCACTCAAATTCAAACAACATGCATAGATGCTTAGCTATAATTTGTAAAACATTCCAAATAGGAAATTTGGGATGTTACAAACCTAATATTATTTAAAATGAATCTCGCCCCTAGATTCAAGAGGCTAGCAAGAAAAGGTTAGGGTTGGGGTCTTCTAGCAAATGTTTTGGTCGAAGGTCGTGGGTGCTACCACACTTAAAAAATCAGGTTACGGTTCCAATAAACTCAGAGCACTTCTCTCGAGTGCCGACAATGAAATGTCTGCTCACATATCTTACAATAGCTCCTTCATTAACGCTTCTCCGTCAAGCATAGAGTTTTCCTCCAAATCTTGGGTTGGTACGCCAAAGTTGAGTTCGTCCTGAGACCGGATCTTCTTAGTGATGGGTCCGTGTCCATTCTAGACAACTATCGTAAATACTCATGGTGGTCTACAATTTCATGCTTTCTCCTGCGTAAAACGGGTCTGGGTTGAACCTCACCAGATAACCTAATGCATTGGCAACGCTGCCTCAGAAGGGGTTCCATCGTCCTACCATTCTATGGTTTTATGGTTTATCGCTACGACACTCTTCAAAGGTTTTCGAGGCTCTCTGATTTTCCATCAACATATGATAGTTCATGATAGAAGTCTCCGTCCGGGGCCAATCCATCCTGCATTTGAATCATTACCGACACGAAATAGTAAATCACGATTCTAACACTTGGGCATATCACAAGCATTGCAGAATTTCTCTTGTTCTAACCGGTTTTGAGTAAATCCATGGTTTCGCAAGTCAACAAACATCTATCGCTACTTCACCACTCTCGTGTTTTTGGGTGACCTCCCACGTAAACGTATGCGTCGATTGAATCACCGATTCTTCCAAATTTCTTCCTTCATCAAGGTTACACCTGCTCCTTTTCAAAATCCTCGGCCCGTGGGTTATGGCCCACTTCAGCTCTTGTGCAAGCTTAATTCATCCTTCCTAGGATTCCATATTCCAACGTTACATCTCCAGAAATCCAATAGTACTTCTTCCTTCATACTCTTGTGGTGACGACCATCATACCAAACTCCAACTTATTTTGTCCAGCTTCCTTCTATGGATCGTCATGAATAACACATTTCTTTCTTCATTGATCCCGTGGCTTTACGGAGTACTACGACACCAAAGAAAATGCACTAGTTTATCCATAAATCTCATTATTTTCATATCAATCTTTTATTACATCCTTAACCATTTTTCGTGAATCCAAATTCAAAAAGTTTATTACAAATGCCGCCACCCACATGGTTCGGTATGGTCGCTCTATTACTTCCAACTTTATTTATTTATCTTCCTCGAGGATTCTTTAGTCCCGCTGGAACTGCATGCATTATGCGCCTTTGAAGTCTTCAATCTTCTGCTTCATCGCTAGGCCTTGAGTTTCAGCTCCATCATCTCTCGCATGCACTTCGCTTAGGTATTCCTGAGTATAACGGAGTCTTGCTTCAAGTATTCGATCCGCGATGGCTTCCATGGCTGCTTCAATAACAAACGTCAAGAAAGTTGCTTGTGGCACACGTGAAATGAAAAGTACCCCCTCATCTTTGGGCAACCTTTTCAAATGGTGGAGGTGTACTCCACATACCAAAGTTCCACCCTTTTGCATGAAGGGGTAGCCTTTGTAGACCGTGATCTCCTTCAAGGTGAATATGCTTCATCATGTCCTTCGTATCTTCGGTAATCATGATCACTTGTCATGGTCATGATTGTTTCCTGACCTTTAAGGAAAGACTCGCAAAGGGTCGCCATCTGCAGTTAGTAAAACAAAAATGGTGCTCTGTAATAAGGTACATCTCCTAGGGCACACATTCATATCATCCAAACAAAACTTCAAACTCAATTTCCAATTTCCGCTTATGCATCACAACTCACTTTCTTCCATGTTCATCCGAATATTAATTTCCAAGATAAAATATAACAACTCCTTAAGGCCTTTCAAAGCATGTGACATTACAACTTTATTGAGTCATGAACTATTACAATCTCTCGAGTAATCTATTACATAACTCAACTCATCGAACTCATGAAAATGAAATTGCTTTCTTACTACTCTTATTATCCATATCAAAATTCCAACTACTCAACTCCAGCTTTTCATCTTGTCGGGACATTTAGTAGCATAATGTCCTGCTTCCTTGCAGCGTAAACAAATGACTTCCGACATGTCTCGGGCTTTTTGTGATTACGTAGGCTCCTTGGATTCTTGGCTTCTTTTCGACATTTACTAGCTTAATGACCTAAATCCTTGCAATCTGTAATAAGTGATATGACTCCAGGTCCTTCTCTCAAAA
>JAHIAM010010562.1:0-10193 GCA_021605205.1 Aegilops longissima | reverse complement strand
ATGGAGACGGTCCTCGTGGAACCACTGACCCCAGAGCCTCCCGAGGCTCAGGGCCCCGTGGCTCGTGGAGGAGCAATTCCTTCGCCGCGTACCTTCAGCTGCCCCGACACCCCTTCATCGATAGAACCAGGTGACAATTTCCAAGTTCATTTAGCTGGGAGTGCCCCTCAGGCTGCATCATTCCCATATCGCGTGGGTCCGTCCCTGTGGCATGTATCCCTTTTCTTATCTCTTTAGCTTACCTTGCTGGGGGCGCCCCTCGGGCTGCATCATCCCCAAGCCGCTCGAGCCGGACCCGGTGTCATGTATCTTCCCTGCATTTACCTAAGCCAGTATGCTTCCCATGCATAACCTATCTATGACTATCATCTGCTTGACTCTCGCCTCCCACGGGGGCTGCTCACGCTGGCACGACGCTTGTGCACGGGTCCGTCCCTGCAACATCGACAAATCTGAGCGGCCGAGCTCTGGCTCGCAGCACGCCTCACAAGACGCCACTCACCAGTTCCCTCGGCCTTCGCCTCGCGAAGCAACCGAGTGGACTGACAACCATAATGGAAAACCGTGTTTCTCCTTGTGCTGACTCGTAGGAATCTCATGAGAATGACAGCAGGCGGCACCGCAAGCTCCCTCTTCTCTCATGCAATCCGCTTGCATGTTAAAAGGGGGGCTCCTGAGCATCACGACTCAGGAGCTCCTACTGGCTCTCCAGCCCTCACCCCCTGGCCTTGACCAGGGCACGCGACCTGGCATACCAGTGGCGGCTGAGCTCGCTCGAGGGCCGGGACCTGAGGACGTAGAGCATAAAGGAGAGCGTGGAGAAGAGGGGAAGGTTCGCATGGGCCTGGCCTAGCTACGCATTAACACGGTGCATCGCAAGGAATCAACCTCAGACCGCAAAGATAAGTCTCACGCTCAAGTCAGCTAATTGTTGGAGCCTAGGGGTCATGCTCGCCGCAGCCCTATTGCGGCAACTTCGCCTCCCTTTCTTACCTTACCATGGCTGCTTGAGCGCTAAATGGGACCTCCTGAACATCGCACCTCAGGGGCTCTTACTGGACCTCGGGCCGCTCACCTCCTGGCCTTGACCACGGCATGCGACCTGGCATACCAGCGAGGGCTGCAGCTTGCCTGGGGACCGGGACCAATCAGCGTAGAACAACGAGCTACCGCGAGGTTGGAAAGGGGAGACTGAGCCTAAACAGGACATGCATTCGCAATTTTTCATAACAAGGATAGTATCAACAAAAGACATTACAGACCCTTTACACGCCCCCGCGGGGTACTTCTTGATTCCTCGAAGGGAACAAAAGACGAGAACTTAGGGGAATCCTATCCACACCCTCCCGTGACCGACGCCATCATCAACAGTGGGCCACGGGAGGCCGGCGCCAACCCCATCCAGATCAGCAACGGCGGCGGCTGGACGCCGCAATCCTACTCCGGGCGCGGCGAGAGCTCGGGGGCACGTAGCTATCGTCACTCGTCTCCGGAGTCTCGTAGAGCTCAGGAGAACCGCTGGACGCCCAAGAGTCGCTGCTGCACGGCGTTACGGTGCCGGGCGCAGATTGTCCTTTGCGCACTTCGTGGCAACGGATACCCGGAGGCGCACTGCTCGCACTGTGGCCTCGTCACTTCCGCCCTCACGACAATGTCGCGACAGTGGGCTGGCCTCTTCTTCGGCGGAAGCGGCCCTGGCTCGTCGCGGGGAGCCTTTCCGTTCTCCTTGGTGGAGAACCTTCGGATCGGCGCCATGAGAATTGCTACTAGCAGTGGAGCAAGGAGGAGGAAGCAAGCGGATTGGGAAGAGATGGGCGACGGGGGCTCTGCCCCCTCCCCATTTATAGCGGGAGAAGGCCAACCGACACCTCCCACAATCACAGGTAATGATGGTTTTCCCTTGCAAGTCGCAGGGACGCTCGCGTCCAATCAACCACCACGCGTCGACCAGGGCCGCAGGCTTTTGGGGCCCGTGGCGCTCCGAACTTGACCCTTGGCTTCGCCTCGAAGCCAAGCCCGAGCGCGTTTTGGGCCCCGGGGCTACTGTCGGCGTTCTAGGAACGGGGGTCCCCATACTTGCCTGCCTGCGGCCCACGGCGTGGTTGTGCTAGCAGGCCTGTACGGCCCATCTTCATCAACAAGGCATTCAAGACCCTCGCGAGGCGGATGACACAAGACCTCCTTAGGAGCGGCCTCACCAGGTTGGCTCGCGAGGAGCGGAAAGATCAAGGCAGGGCAAACCTCGCGAGGTTCTCGTGATGTGAGCCATGACGATCGAGACCAGGCGGGCGCCAACGCACGCAGTGTCCTTGTTTCCCCTTTGGTGCTAAGGAAGCGAGCGCAGGCGCAGAGTACCGAGGCGTCAAGCAAAGGTTTCCATATCGGTGCAACAAGACCAAGACCAGCAGGACGACAAGACGGAGGTCACTATGAGCCCAAGGCGGCGTCACCACCAGAGCCTTTGCATGCAAAGACCGCTTTTGTCAGGATAAGCTGTACTAGTTGTCCCCTTTCAAATTGGCCGTTGTTGGCTCCCTTCCCGCTCAATATTTGGGGAGAGGACCAGGGCCTATATAAGTAGAACTAGCCACCACCGTAGGAGGCATGCAGACCTACAGAGGAACTCATTCACAACTGATCCTGAGCTGATCGAATCCACACACACACACACAAGTTCGCCAAGCACAAGAACACCTCAACCTCAGGAGGTTGTTCTTCCCCTTGTACTGTTCATCATCAGCCCAAGAGGCAAGCCACCACCACTACACTGGAGTAGGGTATTACACCACAATGGTGGCCCGAACCAGTATAAACCCTGTGTCTCTTGTGCTGTGAGTTCGTCGAGTTCGTCCGTGAGATCTTAGCAAGCTAGGGCGTGGATTGGTAGGGGGGAAAGAACTTCGCGCGCACCCCAGAGTTCGAACCTTAAGGGTTTTGCCGGAACCCGTGATCTGACAGCGGGAGGTCAGGTTTCAACATCCAAAAGAGCCCCCCAAAGTCTACATCCAATATAGGGTGGGTGGGGGGTCTCATACTGCACCAAAATAGACACGAAGATCATAGGGGAATACCTCTCACTACGAGTAGAGAGGGCTAAGTAAGAAGTAGGAAAGTGTCCCTTCCCCCACGCTTGATGCTTGAATGCCATTCATTCCCCACCAATCAGAGTGAGAGTATTAGTGAGTTGTGTGACTCCACCAATCGTGAGGTCGATATGATTCCCCACATGATCAGAGAGACGAGTGATCTAGCAAATGAATTGAGAGGGAATTATTGAATTGCTAACAATCCTCCAAGCCATCTTTGCAATATGTGGAAATGTAAGAACCATAATTAGTTGTGCTCAACAATGGGAAGAGGAGATTAAAGGAACAATCATAGGGTACATGAGTGTCATTACACATAGATCATGTGTGCAGAATAATTTTCATGGGGGCATGCATTTTTTCTTTCCCATTTTGGTGCACCTAGGGGTATGCAATTGTCAAGTCATATATTTCCATTGACCTTTGGAATACAAAAAATAAGTTAATAAACTTAACAATTGCACATGAGCATTCAAATTTCCATTTGCCTTCTCATCTGGTTTTGGTTTGGTGTTATTATTTCGTAGACCAAAAGGAGTCGAGGCATCTTCCACTTTTGGCTTTCTTTCCAAATTCTCCAGAATCCCCCACTTTGGTGTCAAATTAAGGAAAGAATTGGGGAGGGGCGTCTGGACCTTCCGCAATGTCATGCAGACATGTGGGGACCACCTCACTCCTCAAACCTCCCCACTCTCGACACTTTCTCTCATCTATCCATTACACTGCCAAACCCTTCCCTCTCAACCCACCAATGCTGCCCAAACCCTCTCTCCCCAACTGCGTCAATGCCACCGCCACCGATGGACTGTAGGATGATGAAGGAGGAGCTAATGCGCAATCGTGGTGCAAGGCTTCTTGGTGCAATGGACACTGACGTGCTATCCATCCACCATGTCCCGGCCTTCATCCACGAGGCGAGATCTCCGCCATGCTCCTGGAACTGCCGATTGGCATCATATCATGTCCCATCGCCGCCAAGCGCACCATCTCACTGCCTCCACCCCGCGGCACCTGGATCTCTCCCGTGATAGATTTAGCTCGTCCATATAGTGTCTTGAGACACTATTTTTGTTGGCAGATCGAGATGGCATGGTGTTCGACTCCCAGAGTGTCTTCTCCATCAATGGATCAAGCTCACATGACAGGTTCATCTTGCATGGTGTCATCTTTGGTAGCACATCGAATTCCCGAGATGGATCAAGCTCGAGCATCCTGCCGCCTTCCTCTGGCCGCATGAGTTGGATGGTGTGGACTGGGACGCTCTCGAGCTTTCCTTCGAGAACAACAAGAGGTGATTCACCATTCCATGACCTCGATGTAGTCTTGATACCTCCTTTTAGTGATCCGGTAATGGAATAGAAAAGTGTATCCCACACTGATACGTCTTCAACGTATCTATAATTTTTTATTGTTCCATGCTATTATATTATCTGTTTTGGATGTTTAGTGGGCTACACTTTTATATTATTTTTGGGACTAACCTACTAACCAAAGGCCCAGTGCAAATTGTTGTTTTTTGCCTATTTCTGTGTTTCGCAGAAAAGGAATATCAAACGGATTCCAAACGGAATGAAACCTTCAGGAGAGTCGTCTTTGGAACAAACGCAATCCAGAGACTTGAGTGATTTGTCAAGGAAGCAACGAGGCGCCACGAGGTAGGAGGGCGCCGCTTCACCCTCGTGGGCCCCTCGTGGCTTCACCGACCTACTTCTTTCACCTATATATACTCATATACCCCGAAAACATCCGGGAGCATGATGAAACCCTATTTCCACCGCCGCAACCTTCTCAGACTCCGTGAGATCCCATCTTGGGGTTTTTCCGCGCCTCACCGGAGGGGAATCGATCACGGAGGGCTTCTACATCAACACCATAGCCTCTCCGATGATGTGTGAGTAGTTTACCACAGACCTTCGGGTCCATAGTTATTAGCTAGATGGCTTCTTCTCTCTCTTTGGATCTCAATACAAAGTTCTCCTCGATCTTCTTGGAGATCTATTCGATGTAATACTTTTTGCGGTGTGTTTGTCGAGATCCGATGAACTGTGGGTTTATGATCAAGTTTATCTATGAACAATATTTAAATCTTCTCTGAATTCTTATATGCATGATTTGATATATTTGCAAGTCTCTTTGAATTATCAGTTTGGTTTGGCCTACTAGATTGATCTTTCTTGCAATGGGAGAAGAGCTTAGCTTTGGGTTCAATCTTGCGGTGCTCGATCCCAGTGACAGCAAGGGAAATGACATGTATTGTATTGTTGCCATCGAGGATAAAAAGATGGGGTTTATATCATATTGCTTGAGTTTATCCCTCTACATCATGTCATCTTGCCTAATGCGTTACTCTGTTCTTATGAACTTAATACTCTAGATGCATGTTGGATAGCGGTCCATGTGTTGAGTAATAGTAGTAGATGCAGAATCGTTTCGGTCTACTTGACATGAACGTGATGCCTATATACATGATCATGCCTAGATATTCTCATAACTATGCGCTTTTCTATCAGTTGCTTGACAGTAATTTGTTCACCCACCGTAGAATTTGCTATCTTGAGAGAAGTCACTAGTGAAACCTATGGCCCCTGGGTCTATTTTCCATCATATTAATCTCCCATCAACTAGCTATTTTTGTCGCCGTTTATTTTTCAACCTTTACTTTTCAATCTATACAACAAAAATACCAAAAATATTTATCTTATTATCTCTATCAGATCTCACTTTTGCAAGTGGCCATGAAGGTATTGCCAACCCCTTTATCGCATTGGTTGCAAGGTTCTTAATTGTTTGTGCAGGTACTAGGGACTTGCGTGTAGTCTCCTACTAGATTGATACCTTGGTTCTCAAAAACTGAGGGAAATATTTACGCTGGTTTGCTGCATCACCCTTTCCTCTTCAAGGGAAAACCAATGCATTCTCAAGAGGTAGCAAGAAGGATTTCTGGCGCCGTTGCCGGGGAGATTTACGCACAAGTCAAGACATACCAAGTACCCATCACAAACTCTTATCCCTCGCATTATATTATTTGCCATTTGCCTCTCGTTTTACTCTCCCCCACTTCACCCTTGCCGTTTTATTCGCCCTTTTTCGTTCGCCTCTTTTCGCTTGCTTCTCGTGTTCTTGAGTGTTTGTGTGTCTGTTTGCCCTGATGGCTTTACCGAAAAGCGTTGATCCTCACCTTAGAAGGTTGGAAGAGATTGAAAACAACGTTAGAAGCTTTATGTCTTTGCAGTTCGAGCATAATAATTTCTTCCGAAGCGAGCTTAAAGAACAAAAAAGTTTTATGGAGTACATGAATAAGGAGCTTGATGATATGTCTAAGGAATTTTATGGTTTGAAATCTCAGTTTGCTCAGCTTGAAAATTTGGTAGGTCAAATTTCGGACAAGCAGGCCACCTTAGTCAATAAGATGGCCGCTAAACTGGAAGATCGAGACATTAATAATGATGAAGATCTAAAAGTGATTGATGTATCTACTATTAAATCTTTGTTTTCCAATATGAATCTTGATAATGTTGGGACTGTAGATGAGTCAACTTTAGTTAAAAGGCGTCCCAATGATTTGGAGTTTTTAGATCTTGATGCTAAAATTGGTAAAAGTGAGATTGAAGAGGTCAAAACTTTAGATAGCAATGAACCCACTATTTTGGATTTCATGGAATTCAATTATGATAATTTCTCTTTGATAGATTGTATTTCCTTGTTGCAATCCGTGCTAAATTCTCCTCATGCTTATAGTCAAAATAAAGCTTTTACTAAACATATCGTTGATGCTTTAATGCAATCTTATGAAGAAAAGCTTGAATTAGAAGTTTCTATCCCTAGAAAACTTTATGATGAGTGGGAACCTACTATTAAAATTAAAATTAAAGATCATGAATGCTATGCTTTCTGTGATTTGGGTGTGTCCATGATTCCAAAAACTTTGTGTGATGTATTAGGTTTCCGCGAATTTGATGATTGTTCTCTAAATTTCATCTTGCGGATTCCACCATTAAGAAACCTATGGGAAGGATTAATGATGTTCTTATTGTTGCAAATAGGAATTATATGCCCATAGATTTCATTGTTCTTGATATAGATTGCAATCCTACATGTCCTATTATTCTTGGTAGACCATTCCTTAGAACGATTGGTGCAATTATTGATATGAAGGAAGGGAATATTAGATTCAATTTCCATTAAGGAAAGGCATGGAACACTTTCCTAGGAATAAAATTAAATTACCTTATGAATCTATTATGAGAGCCACTTATGGATTGCATACCAAAGATGATGATACCTAGATCTGTTCTCATTTTTATGCCTAGCTAGGGGCGTTAAACGATAGCGCTTGTTGGGAGGCAATCCAATTTTATTTTTATTCCTTGCTTTTTGTTCCTATTTTGTAATAAATAATTCATCTAGCCTCTGGTTAGATTTGTTTTTATGTTTTAATTAGTGTTTGTGCCAAGTTAACCCTATAGGATCTTGGATAATAATTATTTGATCTTGCTGAAAAAGTCAGAAACTTTCTGCTCACAAAAACAATTGTTAAAAATCACCAGAAAGTGATAAAATACTGATCCAATTGCAGTAGATCAATAAACAAATTATCTAAGGTAGTACTATTTTAGTAGACTTGTCTGTGTTACAGAAGTTTGCGTTTGTTACAGATTACTACAAATTGTTCTGTTTTTGACAGATTCTGTTTTTCGTGTGTTGTTTGCTTATTTTGATGAATCTATGGCTAGTATCGGGGGGTATGAACCATAGAGAAGTTGGAATACAGTAGGTTTAAAACCAATATAAATAAATAATAATTTAATCACAGTACTTTATTGTGGTGGTTTGTTTACTTGCACTAACGGGGCTCATGAGATTTTCTGTTGAGTTTTGTGTTGTGAAGTTTTCATGTTTTGGGTAAAGATTTGATGGATTATGGAATAAGGAGTGGCAAGATCCTAAGCTTGGGGATTCCCAAGGCACCCCAAGGTAAAATTCAAGGACAACCAAAAGCCTAAGCTTGGGGATGCCCCGGAAGACATCCCCTCTTTCGTCTTCGTCCATCGGTAACTTTACTTGAGGCTATAATTTTATTCACCACATGATATGTGTTTTGCTTGGAGCGTCTTGTATGATTTGAGTCTTTTATTTTTAGTTTACCACAATAATCCTTGTTTTACACACCTTTTGGAGATACACACATGAATCGGAATTTATTAGAATACTCTATCTGCTTCACTTATATCTTTTGAGCAAGATAATTTTGCTCTAGTGCTTCACTTATATCTTTTTACATCACGGTGGTGGTTTTATTTTATAGAAATTATTGATCTCTCATGCTTCACTTATATTATTTTGAGAGTTCTTTAGAACAACATGGTAATTTGCTTTGGCTATAAAATTAGTCCTAATATGATAGGCATCCAAGATGGGTATAATAAAAACTTTCATATAGAGTGCATTGAATACTATGAGAAGTTTGATACTTGATGATTGTTTTGAGATATGAAGATGGTGATATTAAAGTTGTGCTAGTTGAGTAATTGTGAATTTGAGAAATACTTGTGTTAGAGTTTGCAAGTCCCGTAGCATGCACGTATGGTAACTGTTGTGTAACAAATTTAAAACATGAGGTGTTCTTTGATTGTCATCCTTATGAGTGGCGGTCGGGGACGAGCGATGGTCTTTTCCTACCAATCTATCCCCCTAGGAGCATGCGCGTAGTGCTTGGTTTTTGATGAGTTGTAGATTTTTGCAATAAGTATGTGAGTTCTTTATGACTAATGTTGAGTCCATGGATTATACGCACTCTCACCCTTCCATCATTGCTAGCCTCTTCGGTACCGTGCATTGCCCTTTCTCACCTCGAGAGTTGGTGCAAACTTCACTGGTGCATCCAAACCCCGTGATATGATACGCTCTATCACACATAAACCTCCTTATATCTTCCTCAAAACAGCCACCATACCTACCTATTATGGCATTTCCATGGCCATTCCGAGATATATTGCCATGCAACTTTCCACCGTTTCATTTATTATGACACGCTTCATCATTGTCATATTTCCTTGCATGATCATGTAGTTGACATCGTATTTGTGGCAAGGCCACCATGCATAATTCATCATACATGTCACTCTTGATTCATTGCCCATCCCAGTACACCGCCAGAGGCATCCATGTAGAGTCATATTTTGTTCTAGTATCGAGTTGTAATCTTTGAGTTGAAAATAAATAGAAGTGTGATGATCATAATTATTAGAGCATTGTCCCAAAGAATAAAAAAGAAAAAAAGAAGAAAGGCCCAAAAAAAAGCCCAAAAAAAAGAAAATAAAATAAAAAAATATAAAAGGGACAATGTTACTATCCTTTTCCACACTTGTGCTTCAAAGTAGCACCATGATCTTTATGAAAGAGAGTCTCTTATTTTGTCACTTTCATATACTAGTGGGAATTTTTCATTATAGAACTTGGCTTGTATATTCCAACAATGGGCTTCCTCAAATGCCCTAGGTCTTCATGAGCAAGCACGTTGGATGCACACCCACTTAGTTTCTTTTGTTGAGCTTTCATACATTTATAGCTCTAGTGCATCCGTTGCATGGCAATCCCTACTCCTTGCATTGACATCAATTGATGGGCATCTCCCTAGCCCGTTGATTAGCCGCGTCAATGTGAGACTTTCTCCTTTTTTGTTTTTCACACAACCCCCATCATTATATTCTAATCCACCCATAGTGCTATATCCATGGCTCACGCTCATGTATTGCGTGAAAGTTGAAAAAGTTTGAGATTACTAAAGTATGAAACAATTTCTTGGCTTGTCATCGGGGTTGTGCATGATGAGAGCATTCTTGTGTGACAAAAATGGAGCATGACCAAACTATATGATTTCGTAGGGATGAACTTTGTTTGGCCATGTTATTTTGAGAAGACATGATTGCTTAGTTAGTATGCTTGAAGTATTATTATTTTTATGTCAATATTAAACTTTTATCTTGAATCTTTTGGATCTAAACATTCATGCCACAATAAAGAAAATTACATTAAAGATTATGTTAGGTAGCATTCCACATCGAAAATTCTGTTTTATCATTTACCTACTCGAGGACGAGCAGGAAT